>SJYC01054582.1:0-19848 GCA_006408675.1 Madoqua kirkii | reverse complement strand
TATTAGGAAAAAACCTGGTTGATAGATATTAGAAGGTATCATCTTGGATCTGAAGTTTAGTTGATAGGGCAAATATATAATTTAAAAAATTATTATTAGGAAGAATAATAAGATCTATAATTATATATGCATGTCTAATCTATTTTGCATCTTTTATATGATGGAAATCTGTCAGTCTGACCATGAGATTTTTCATTCAATCACTTGTTTTCTCTTTTATCAATTACTCTTTCTTAGTGTATTATATAAAGTGAAATATGCCAAATGAATTTCTCACAGAAGAATAAATCTTTTGTAAGAGCATGAGTCTTTCAACTATATCTATCTAGAATGATTATAAGATCATTTGAAATGTCTATAAGCTTATCTTGATGGGCTACAATTTGTCAGTGCTATACACATTAAACTTGTTTGAATGAAAGAAAACTTTCCTAAAACAATCTGATTTAGTCTAGATTTTGGTAGTCACTAATACTCCTTGCTCAATAGTACAAGCCCTGTCTTCCATAGATCATACTGATTACACTAGAAATTCCCAAGTGATTGGATGGCCAAGATGACTAGTTATGGCCAGTAAGTCGTAAATGGAAATAATGTGTGTCACTTCTATGATGCAACATTCGATTTCCTTATTCAAGACCCTTCACAATTTTCTTCTCTTCTACCCTTGTGACTATTGTGGCTGTTCCATTATTTTTGGTCCTGAAATATAGAGGTATAATATATCCAGTCAACCTGTGATGGACATGTAGGTTGAGAGAGAGAGAAATATTAGGTAAATCAACAGTTAGTGAACTGTAGCCCATGGGTCAAATCTGGCCTGCAATCTGTTCTTGGAAATAAAGTTTTATAGAAACTTAGACTTGTCTGTTTGTCCATGTGTTGTCTATGGCTGCTTTTGTGCTATAACACCAGAACTGAGTAGTTGCAACAGAAGCTGTACAGAAGCAAAACTGAAAATGTTTATTATATAGACCTTTAAATGAAGGGCTTCCCTTCTCCTATTCTGGTGATGGATTCAGTGATCTTTTGTTATGGGTCAGAACCTTTAAAGATTTAGGTGTAGAATCATCATACCAGGATGCTCATTTTCCCACCTAGTCTTATCTAAATCCAAGTATAGAGGCTCTTGTGCCCCTTGTTGGTCCTGAAGTGCATTATCCTTTAGGGAATGTGGTGCTGTTCTGTTGTGAAGGCGGCTAGATGAGATATGAGATTATAGGATATGAAATATGCATGTGAAAATATGTAGATTTGTTCTTACCTTCAAGTGGATAGGATTTAAGATGTTTTATTCGAGAAATATAATTTTTCTAAAAAGGAGATATAGGCTTTGCCAAAAGGGATAGAAAACAGAAGGTCCCAATGTCCTAACTCTGTCTGAAAGCAATGATATCTTTGGCTGTTATTCCCTACTTCCTTCCTCCACCCCTACTCACACCGCTACCCCACCCGAGTGTTCAGCATCAGCATGATATGTTCCATGTTTTCCTTCTTTGGGCCTTAGCTCCCTCTGTTTCTGCTCAGGGAAGTAAAAATGTTTCTTAACTCAAATTTTTGTTTCTCCAAGGCACAGTTTGGTTGAAACCCCTTCTCTAAAGTCCTCCTTTATTTCTTTCTCCTGTAAAATTCTGTAATTATTTATGTATGTATCTGTTATGTCAGGTACAACTTTCTGCTTTGTGTTTTCTGCTTCATTTATTGCATGCTTTATCTCCCTAACTATACCACAAACAATTTTTTATAATTTTATACCTCGTACCAGATCATGCAAGTAATAATAAATACTTGTTGAATGAATTAATAACTCACCTGCCCTTTTCTGTATGGGTAATGACAAAGAGGGAAACTGGGACAAAGAGAACACTGAGTCATTCTCTGGCCGGATTCTCTTTCTTCCTTATGGGCCACAGAGTCTGAGGTAAGGGCCTTGCTCTGAATAGGTGCTTAATTTTATTTGAGCTGCCACTTTCTATTATTGTACTTATTAAATTTGTCTCAATCTACATCCCTAGTCTCCCCACAGTCATCAAAATCCTTATTTTATTCTTTTAATCCTCAATCTTAGTTTTTTCATTGCCTTGTATTTTTGATAATGATTGGATAATTAACATTTATAAAATGCTTAATATATGCTAGCTACTATGTTTACATATCTGTGTGTGTTTTCTCATTTAATCCTTACAACAACCTTATGATTAGGTGTGCATGCTAAGTCACTTCAGTCATGTCTGACTCTTTGTGACCCTGTATCCTGCCAAGCTTCTCTGTCCGTAGGATTCTCCAGGCAAGAATGGAGTGCGTTTCCATGTCCTCCTCCAGGGGATCTTATGAGTAGGTACTATTATTAAATTCTTTCTCATAAATGAGAAAACTGAGGACTCGGGGTGTTAACTCCCTTGAGTGATATTACTACATAGCTGGTGAGTATAGGAGCTAGATGAGTAACCCAGCCAGTCTTTCTCCAGAGCCCATCTAGTTTATAAAACTTCTTCCTGAAAGGATTTCCCTTCACTAATCTCTGTTTTTCATACTATGTCCAGTCTGATTTTACATATTGGTCAATGAGGGTAGGGAAATGTCACAGAGCTATAAAACCATGTTCCTTTAAAGGATCTAGACTTCCGTTGGCAATAGCAGATATATAGATATCAAATAATTAGTGGGAAACATCATATGTAATGAGTGCTAAATTGGGCAGTACAGACATATCATAAATTCATAGGCTGTTAGAGTCAAAGAGAGAGACTTTTAAGGCAACGAGGCCATTGTGCTTGTTTTACAGATGAGCAGCTTGACAGCATATAGTGAGGTGATAATTGTGTGATACAGAAAAAATAACAACCCAAGTTGCCTCAAGAGGCTGGGGGTGGATGGGCACATCAAATGGAGTTAGGAAAGGGAGGTTGGTATTGAAGACGTCATCAAAGAACGATTCACAAAGGAAGTGGGACTTGATTTCAAAGGATGGGTAAGTTATGTCTGAGGGAGGTTGTATGTATGTGTGCCTGTAAGTAGGTGTGTGTATGAGTACACACATACCCAGGGCAGTTTTTAAAAATTGCCTTATAGCTGATTTATGATATTAGCTTCAGGTGAATGACATACTGATTCAAAATTTTTATAACTTGTACTCCATTTAAAGTTCTAATAAAACATTGGCTATATTTTCTGTCCTGTATACTATGTCCATGTAGTTTATTTATTTTATATGTGATCATTTGTACCTCTTAATCCGCTAGTCAGGGCGCTGTCTGAATAAAGCCGTGAAGTGCGCAGAGTGTGAGATTTGTTTTGTCTGCTTGTTCGCCATTTTGTCTCCAGCATTCATTAGTGCTTGTGGGTGGGGATTTTAAAAGAAGTGAGTGCCTGAGTCTTACTCAGATTAATTGAATTGGAATCTTTACGGGTTGGCCTGGGGAATCAGTAATTTTTCAAAAGCTCTCCAGGTGGTTCTACTGTGAAGACAGGATTGAGAACAATGCAAAAGTATAGACATAGTATCTTCTCATGATGTCCCACTTAGTGGAGAGCTAAGAGTAAAATGAGTGTGGTTTAGAGTCTATGGTCAGGGTTCTGCATGCAGAAAATAGCATAATGAAATGAAAGGATTTGAGATGAGATTAGATGAGATAGATAGATGAGATGGGGAGTTGGAAAAGACCATTTAGAAAGCAATTATAGTAATTATGGATTAGAAGATTGAAGCCTAGCCTAGGGTGTTTTTTCTGGAAATAGAAAGTTGTAATCTGAGAATTTTCACAAAGGCTTAGTGACTGTAAAATCTAAAGGATGAAGAAAAGCGTCCAAGAAATAAAATGACAAAAGGCTGACAAAAGTTTGCTTTATTAAACATTTTAAGAGTGATGTTTGGGGTGTGAAAATATTTACTGAAAAACAAACTGAACAAATAAACATTTAAGACCAATGATTTTTTGACAGTTTTTTAAATCTCATATTGACTTGTGATTAAGAATTATTTTCTGTTATGTTTGCTTGGATATCCAATGACTTTTCTTAGGTTTATACTTCAGCAATTTCAATACTTCAAATTTATGGCTCCTTCTCCAGCCACTTTCTCACCACTAATGGAGGGAAACATAGTTGCATAATAGTTCCATTTATAGAAATTCATGACGTGTGTTTCACGGACTGTAATAATTAGTATTAAATCTCACTGCAGTATCAGAGACAACCTACTTAACTGTGGCTTAAATCTTTAGTTGAGAATTCTGGAGGAAGACAGTTGCTGACGTTCAGGAGCTCACGGATATCGAAGCTGAAGTCTCTGACATTCTTTGGCTTTCCTCTCAATGTCCAAGGACTATTGGGGCTGTAGTCATCAAGGACCAAGAAGGGGAAAGTGTAATAGAGCATTAAGAGTTTTCTTGAAAGTCCCAGTATTTGCATTCATATCTCATCAGCCACTCTTGTTTCCAAAGGAGGCTGGGAAATGCACTGTTTTAACCAGGCACACTGCTCAAGTTCTGTTAGTGAGAGAGGCATATAGGGCAACCATGATTTTGTGCTCCCCCTCTTTCTCTTCCATTCCTCTTTATTTTATAGTTTATTTGGAGAAAAAAAAACCCATGTATTAGCATCTGCTGTGTGTCAAGTATCTTTCACAGTAAACAAGACAAACACAATTCCTATTCTCTTGGAGCTTAGAGCTTGCAGGGGAGACATGAGCAAACAATAGGACGCATATTTAGTTGACTGAAGGTGTGATAATGATACAGGGGAAAAGAAAAAAAGTCATTTTACTTATTTCTTACACTCTTCCTTTTAAACTTTTCCTTATTTTGTATCAATCTTATATTCATTTTTGTGTATATGGGCCTTACATTTTGAAATGAAGCAGTTGTATGAAGTATCTAATCTACAAACACAATTAATAGGTTCACTTTTTATTTAATCTGTTTTTTATTAATAATACAGTTTCAAAGACCCAACAAGATATTTAAAATATAATCTTCAGTTATATTTCTGGTCATTTAATGAAGTATCCCAACTCAGTGGACTTGGAGCAATAACAAAACATCAAAGTCTAGAAACATTTTAAAAGCCAGAAAATTATGGAAGGACTTGTGAAGAGTCACAGTAAAGTTTGTCAAGAACTGAAAGATCTGAGGTTTCTATCCTGCTTGCAAGCAAGACAACCACAACTTCATGAAGTGCAGAACACTCAAGACTCTTGGATTAGAGACAGTGGACTTTGTTATTCACAGCTCAACAAGAGTCATGAGCTTCACCTTCACCTTGGCTCCCCATTACCCCCAGGTCTGATGGGGGCAACGCAGAGTGGCCCAGGTGGAAAAAGTCCAGGCAGTAAGTTTGTATCACAGTTAAGGATCCCCATGGTTGGAAACCTCTAGTTGTGTAAGAAGATAACTAGCAAACCTGCCCAGTCTGTGCTAGAGAGAGAAGGAGCTATTTTTTCTATGATTCTGTTCAGGAAATGAATCTTTGCTCCAGAGGATGATGCTACTCCCGTCTTTCAAGCTGTTCCTATTCAAACTGTCTTGAAAAGATAGTCCAGAACAAAAGTTGCTCGAAACTCTTGGAAGAATACAAGAGAGTGTACTAAGAAAAAGAACTCTCCCTTTTCCCAACCCCTAGAAGCAACATTAGTCCCCCTGGGTATTCTTCCAGGAATGTTCTGTTTATGAACAAGCTTGTAAGTATGTATCACCTCTCTTCTCTTCCTCTCCTTTCTTCTTCTCCTTTTCTTCCTTTGCTTTCTCCACTAATTTCAGCCTATTGATTTACACTGTATGCTACCTTATTTTCTGTAAACAATGTATTTTGAGGAGCATTTTGTGCCTTGTATATCTGATTTATAGTTTATGGCTTTATCATGATTTATTTAGCCAGCCCTCTATTGAAAAACATTTGGTTTTTATTCAATCTTTGGTTATTATAAACAATGCTGCAGTGACTACTCCTGTGTACACTTTTGGAGGCTGTGTATGAGTGGCATCTAGTCCCATCACTTCATGGGAAATAGATGGGGAAACAGTGTCAGATTTTATTTTGGGGGGCTCCAAAATCACTGCACATGGTGATTGCAGCCATGAAATTCAA
Organism: Madoqua kirkii; assembly: GCA_006408675.1. NCBI lineage: Eukaryota > Metazoa > Chordata > Mammalia > Artiodactyla > Bovidae > Madoqua > Madoqua kirkii. The sequence continues at coordinate 13,764 of SJYC01054582.1, read as the reverse complement.
AGATGCTTACTCCTTGGAAGGAAACTTATGACCAACCTAGACAGCATATTAAAAAGCAGAGATATTACTTTGCCAACAAATGTCCATCTAGTCAAGGCTATGGTTTTTCCAGTAGTCGTGTATGGATGTGAGAGTTGGACTATAAAGAAAGCGGAGTGCAGAAGAATTGATGCTTTTGAACTGTGATGTTGGAGAAGACTTTTGAGAGTCCCATGGACTCCAAGGAGATCCAACTAGTCCATCCTAAAGGAAATCAGTCCTGGGTGTTCATTGGAAGGACTGCTGCTGAGGTTGAAACTCCAATATTTTGGCTACCTCATGCAAAGAGTTGACTCATTGGAAAAGACCCTGATGCTGGGAGGGATTGGAGGCAGGAGGAAAAGGGGATGACAGAGGATGAGATGGCTGGATGACATCACCGACTTGATGGACATGAGTTTGAGTGAACTCTGGGAGTTGGTGATGTAGAGGGAGGGCTGGCGTTCTGTGATTCATGGGGTTGCAAAGAGTCGGACATGACTGAGAGACTGAACTGAACTGAAGTGAATATTACTAGAAAGATATTTACAATAATTTAGGCTCTACATGCAGAAAACTATATAGCAAGCTTTATTTTGTAGTATCCTTGTACCCTGCTGAGTTCAACTCCAGGGAAGATTTGGCTGAATTTACAAAAGAAATATGCTTGTGATGGGGCAAAATTCACTTATTCAGTGCCATATCACATCATGGTAAAATCCTATAAAACGAACAGTCTAACTGTATAGGATGATTATAGCAGCAGTGAAAGCAGTTCCTAAATCTAACCTATTCATTTCCCATTTTACTAGAGTTAATTTGGTATTTACCCCTTGGAAGAAAAGTTATGACCAACCTAGATAGCATATTCAAAAGCAGAGACATTACCTTGCCGACTAAGGTCCGTCTAGTCAAGGCTGTGGTTTTCCCAGTAGTCATGTATGGATGTGAGAGTTGGACTGTGAAGGCTGAGCACCAAAGAATTGATGTGTTTGAACTGTGATGTTGGAGAAGACTCTTGAGAGACCCTTGGACCGCAAGGAGATCCAAACAGTCCATTCTGAAGGAGATCACCCCTGGGATTTCTTTGGAAGGAATGATGCTAAAGCTGAAACTCCAGTACTTTGGCCACCTCATGAGAAGAGTTGACTCATTGGAACAGACTCTGATGCTGGGAGGGATTGGGGGCAGGAGGAGAAAGGGATGACAGAGGATGAGATGGCTGGATGGCATCACGGACTTGATGGACGTGAGTCTGAGTGATTTCCGAGAGTTGATGATGGACAGGGAGGCCTGGCGTGCTGCGATTCATGGGGTTGCAAAGAGTCAGACACGACTGAGCGACTGAACTGAACTGAACTGTGTGTAGCTATCAGGATATGAGTTCAGTGTCATTGCTTTTTTTAAGTTCTCGGTGATTTTTTACCTAACTTTAATATTTATTAACTTATCCCCCAACTTTATTATTTGTGATTAGAAAGTCAAGCAATTGTTCCATGTTGTTAGTGATATAACTTTGAAACATTTTTGTCTTTTATTATCTTTTTAGTTTCTGTGTTTGTTTTGTTGAAGAATGTTCTGATTCAAGGAAAGGTATTTAAAATTATTACTGTGTGCAACTATTTTATGTGTGAACCAGACTTATTTAAATACTGTGAAATGAAGTACAAAAATGAATTGGATGCTAAATTTTATATTTAATTTGTATCTATGGACTTTATAGCAGAACCCGTAGAACTTTGTAGAAAAAATGTGAATTAGAACATTGGAGGATTCTAGGATGTAATACAAACTGTGACAAAAGAATCACCTATATTACAAATGTGTGAACCAATCCTCACTGGAAGGGATGGGATGAAAAGATACTGATCTAAGTAACCGGAAAGAGTAAAGTCGATAAAATTAAATACGAAAGGAATTGGCCATAAGCACATATTCTATTGATAAAGTTGTTTTTCATAGGTATCTGGGATTATAATTCTGAAAACATTGTTTGTGTATATTGGAATCAAATAAATACATGTCAGACTGAGGCAAGCAGGATTTTTTATGTATGAAATGGGAGGTTACAAACAAGCAAGGCAAGAAGGCTGAAATCATCCATGTGTTGGTGGATCAGAGTTGGAGACATTAGTGTAAACTCATGTTTAGAACTCTAATATACATACAGATGGTTACATATAGAAATATTTATAGATATATTTATATATAGCTTGTTCAGTCAGCTGAAACTGCCTAAAAGCAATATTACTTCTGGTGTCCAGATTTTGGTTTCTAATTTTGTTCTTCAGTAAAAGAAACAAAGAATTCTAGGAGAACTGTTAGATTCTAGGACTGGGGCAGGAAATACATGAGTTTCCTGGAGCATCTTACAGTGCTTAAAAGAAAAAACTGCTCAAAAGACATACAACAGTGGGAGTGTGTCAAAGAGACGCAGAAACTAACAAGAAGAGCTCCCAAGAGTCAAAGCTGTAACCCAGTGTGTAAAATAAATATCTGTAAGTCTGTAAGGATTTTGTTACCGACCATTTTGAGTGGGACCCCAGCTAGGGTTTCTCTTGCCCAGTGTCATAGGAGCCAGTGAATGAGTTCAGTTGAAAAGTCAACAAAAGTTTTGTTCTTTGATCAAAGGTTGAAAAGGTACACATTTGTGTTCTAGAATGCTCTCCCCACGGGCTGTGGGTGGGGCTCTTTTTCCCTCAGAGCCCGGGAGAAGGTGGCATTCTCTCAGGGCTGGTGCAGCTGAGCTGCTCAATCTCCAGATCACAGCGCCCGGTGCAGACTCCACACGCAGCCGCTGCCTCCGTCTTGAGTCACACTGTTGTGTGTGGCGCCTATGCACTAGAAATTCTGGTCTGAAGGACTGGGTTCAAGGTCTCTGCATGTGGCACCATACGAGCAAGTCAAACTAGCACAGGCACAGGGGAAAGAGGAAGCAAAAGAGTTCAAGTTTTTTATCCAGATTCTATTCTTATTTCCTGGGAATTTTCTTGGGCTTTGCTGATGACAGTATGAAACAAATAAGGCAAAATCAACAGATCTCTGCCAAAAAAATCCTAAGTAATCGACGTAGGCACTGTATGGTCAAGAAGGTGGATCGTAACTCTCCACTGCTTAAGCGTGATCTGTGATAGTGGCTTCCTTTCAAAGATTACTTTATGAAAGGGAAACAGAAGAGTAACTTTACAGTTGTTGTTTAGTTGCCCAGTCGTGTTAAACTCTGCAACCCCGTGGACTGCAGCATGCCAGGCCTCCCTGTCTGTCACCATCTCTCGAAGTTTGCCCAAGTTCATGTCCATTGTGTCAGTGATGCTGTTTAGCCATTTCATCCTCTGACTCTCTGGTCTCCTTCTGCCCTCAACCTTTCCCAGCAGCAGGGACTCTTCCAATGAGTTGGCTGTTTGTATCAGATGACCAAAATACTGGCGCTTCAGCTTCGGCATCAGTCCTTCCAACAAAGTAGTCAGGGTTGATTTCCCTTAAGATTAACTGGTTTGATCTTGTTGCTGTCCAAGGGACTTTCAGGAGACTTCTTCAGCACCACAGTTCGAAGGCATCAATTCTTTGGCGTTCTTCCTTCTTTATGGTCCAGCTCTCACAACTTTACAGTAGGAAAACCTGATAAACACTCCCTCAGCTAGGTCATACAGTTGACACAGTAGTGATAAGCCATGTTGATAGCATGCATCTTTGAGTGATGTGATGAAAACAGCACTTAACCTCTGTGGAATTCCGCAATCTAATCATCAGAACAAATATCAGATAAATTGCAGTTGAGGAACACTCTTTAAAATACCTGACCAGTAATCCCAAGACTTTCAAGTCATCAAAAACAAAAAAGCCTGAGAAACTGTCACAACCAAGAGGAGTCCTAAGGAGATACGACAACTAAATGTAATGTGGTATCCTGGATGGGATCTTAGAACAGAAAAAGAACATTAGGTAAAATCTGAGGAAATCTGAATCAAGTATGGACTTAGTTAAAAACATTGTATCAGTGTTGGTTTGTTACTTGTGACAAATGTACCATACCAATGTAAGATGTAATGTAATATTTATAGTAGAGGAAACTGAGTAGGAGCATTCAGGGAAACTCTCTGTTCTATCTTTGTGGGTTTTTTTTTTTTTTGAGTATAATTGCTCTATTTTGTTCTGAAGGAAAAAAGTTTTATTGAAAATAGTAAAAGATAAAAGCCATAATGGTAATATTCTTCCATCCCAAGATAGTTAACACATATATGGCAATGGCAACCCACTCTAGTATTCTTGCCTGGAGAATCCCACAGACAGAGGAGCTTGGTGGGCTACAGTCCACGGGTTGCAAAGAGTTGGACACGACTGAGCGACTTCACTTCACTTCATGGGTGTATGCTGCCTGACCACAAGACTTGAATTAATCATATATTTATATTTGTAATCTCTGAAACTTTTAATAGGATGCAAAATTATTTTTTTTTTTTTTGAGTATAATTGCTCTATTTTGTTCTGAAGGAAAAAAGTTTTATTGAAAATAGTAAAAGATAAAAGCCATAATGGTAATATTCTTCCATCCCAAGATAGTTAACACATATATGGCAATGGCAACCCACTCTAGTATTCTTGCCTGGAGAATCCCACGGACAGAGGAGCTTGGTGGGCTACAGTCCACGGGTTGCAAAGAGTTGGACACGACTGAGCGACTTCACTTCACTTCATGGGTGTATGCTGCCTGACCACAAGACTTGAATTAATCATATATTTATATTTGTAATCTCTGAAACTTTTAATAGGATGCAAAATTATTTCTTGGAGAAGGAAATGGCAACCAACTCCAGAATTCTTGCCTGGGAAATCCTGTGGACAGAGGAGCCTGGCAGGCTATAGTTCACGGGGTCACAAAAGAGGCAGATACGAGTCAATGGCTAAACAACAGAATTATTTCTACCTCTAATAGTAAACATTCTCAGGATTTGAGCATTATGTATGTTCTAAATTTGGGCTAAACCTCACATAACTATCATATTTACAGGATTTGATAACAAACTATTTCCTTTCCTTAGAAGGGTTTTCTTCCTCAGTTACTTTGGTCAACCATTCCATTCCCACATAACCATAGTGATCTCACTATGTTATTTTACTTTATTCATAGATGGAAGCAAAACTGGATTAAAATAGCCCTTTAATATTTAAAACACTTTATGGGACTTCCCTAGCAGTCCAGTGGTTAAGACTCCGTATCCCAAATGTAGGGGGCACAGGTTCGATCCCTAGTCTGGGAACTAAGATCTCATGCCACATGGAGCAACTGAAAAAAAAAAAAAAGTCAAAGGGGATGATGTAGAGTTTATTTGGAAAGTAAAGGATGTAGCTGGACTTTTCACTAGCTCAGATTTCACAAATGTGCTAATTTTTATGATTGCCTTTAAACATGTATATGTATGCATGCTTAGTTGTGTCCAACTCTTTGTGACCCTATGGACTGTAACCCACTAGGCTTCTCTGGAAAAATCCCATGGGATTTTCCAGGCAAGGATACTGGAGTGGTTCACTATTTTCTTCTTCAGGGGATCTTCCTGACCCAGGGATCAAACCCACATCTCCTGTGTCTCCTGCATTGCAGGGGGATTCTTCATCACTTGAGCCATATGGGAAGCCATTAAACATGTATAGATGGATGAAACCCATGCCTCTAATAAAGTAGGGAATATACTTGTAATTGATGGCGCAGATAGTAAAGAATCTGCTTGCAATGTGGGAGACATGGGTTCAGTCCCTGGTTTGGGACGATCCCCTGGAAAAGGAAATGGCAACCCACTCCATTTTTCTTGCCTGGAGAATTCCATGGAGAGAGGCTACAGTCCACGGCATGGCAAAGTGTCAGACACGACTGGGCAACTAAGAGTTTCACTTTCACTTTTCATAATTGTAATTTTGGTCTTAGAGTTATGCAGCAGTTGTTTTGTGGAATTATATTCTTGGAAAGAAAATTGAAATAATAGTTACAGGCAAAAGTCTTGAGTAATTCATTGATGCTTTTGATTTATCAAGTTCCTGTTATTATCTTTAAATAATCTCTTATACACAAATGATAGGCTATATCAATGGTATGACTTTCATGCAGATAGTGATGATTTAGCTGACAAGATATTTTAAATAAACATGGTATATTTGAATAATATTGTTTATATATATGAGAGATTGGAAGTATGATGCAATTTTCAGTAACAAATAAAATAACTGTAGGTGAAATCTCTTCCCATCTTATGTTACTTGTTCAAGCTAGAGATGTCAGAAAATAGAAACTGAGTTCTTCTGACTATTTATGAGAGCATTTTGTATGATTAATTATGTATTCATGCAGATAGTGATGATTTAGCTGACAAGATATTTTAAATAAACATGGTATATTTGAATAATATTGTTTATATATATGAGAGATTGGAAGTATGATGCAATTTTCAGTAACAAATAAAATAACTGTAGGTGAAATCTCTTCCCATCTTATGTTACTTGTTCAAGCTAGAGATGTCAGAAAATAGAAACTGAGTTCTTCTGACTATTTATGAGAGCAGTTTTGTATGATTAATTATGTATCCCCAGTTGCAAAATTCTGTATAAGGGTTACTCAAACTCTAAACAATTCACAACTTATTCACAACTTAATCAACTTTATCACAACTTAGATATAATTACCAAAATACCAAATTCTAAATGCTGGAATTTAAAGAAATATGAATGTTTATCTTTCACTTAATGCAAATAGAATGCATTTGTTTTCCTTTCCTTGAAATAACAAAGTGATTAAAAAATATTCTTTCCCTATAACACTACTCAGTTTCTCTGCTCATTAAAAATAAATTAATCCAAACTCAGCTTTCACCTGTTTTATGTACTAAAACACAAGGTTAATTACTCTTGCATTTTAGAAAACATTTTTTGTTGTTAAAATATGATGAAGTTTTTAGTACTAAACTATCCTGTTTATATTAGTTTATGCTTCCCAATGTATTTGAGCATTTTATTTCTGATAGGGTATAATATCTCATGGCCTCTTTTGTTAAAAGTCAGAATTGATGCTTTACTGGGTGGATCAGCCACACTGATACACCATTATGATGCTAAACAAATGTACTGAATTAAAAAAACACCACCACCAAAACCACCACCACTCCTGGTACTAAAGATGTTTGCCAACATAGAATTTGTTCACTCACACAGTGCATTAGGGCAAAGTCCTTTGAAGTCAGAGGCCACTGATTGTACCTGACTTCTTAAAAAAAAAAAAAAAAGATGGCTTTTTAGTCAAAGAAGCAATCCAGTGTGGTGTATCGATTCGGCAACATCACAGCTGCTCCTAATAAGTGGAATGGAAGGGCCGTTTCTGTGGGGCTGGAATTACTTTTCGATTGCTGGGGCCACAGTGTTGGTACTCTTATTTTGCTGTGCCACCTCTTCTGATCAATACCGCATCACCCAGCAGATAGTAATTAGGTTTCAGAGAGCCATTCAACAAAGATCTGTGTTGACTGCGATAGACAGAGCCAAGGAAAAGGTCACACAGAATCAGCAGCCAACTAAAAGGTGATGGGTAAAGAAAAGACCCCTTGCCTGAGAAGTACTTAGCTCGTTTTTAATTACTGTAATTTTCAACAAAAGTCAGAGAGTGAGATGATGAAGTGAAGCACTTTCCTCCCTGCTGTTCCTGATGAGGCTTGATAGGCCTCGAAATTACGCATTGACTCCCCGTTTGATTTCTCCCAGTGTTTAGTGCTAATAACCTGTAGGGCCTCTTTTTTTTCTTTGTACCTCTCAGCCCTAGTGTCACTGCAGTAATTACACTGTGTGAAATCTGTACTGCAATCACAGCTGCCAACTTCCAGCTTCACAGGCTGGGTCAGGCTGAGTATGGCAGAAAAAAAAAAAAGGCAGCTAATAGCTAAGAAAGAGGGAAAGCTTTTTTTTTTAATTCCTGAAATGCTTTAATGAATTTCAATAAAATTCCATTATTTCTAAACTGTGTACAAGCACAATGAATTCCTAGAAACAGTAAGAATCGGATGGAGGCTGTGCTCTTTACTCATAATCAAACTTTTACAGAAATAAACACACAGTCAGTGCTGGAAATAAATGGAGATTTTATCATTGTTGATCCTTTGTTCATTCAGGTGTGTAAGGAAGTAGATCCAGGACTGGAAGTTTTCTAAACAATGCTGGATTCTATAATAAAGAATTTTTGAAAAATGTTTCACAGCATTATTTGTTACCTTTCAACAAATGCCCTTCCCTTTACCTGTTTTTTGTCATTCTGAGGCATGAGTAATCCTAGATATTCAAGTAGTACCTGCTGGTAGAATCAGGTACTAACATCTTCTTGGCCATTGCTCTCTTGGGGAGTTTGGAACTCAGGTTCAAGAACAACTGCAGTAGCAACAGCAACAACCCTTTAGAAAATCAAGGGTGATCTTTTAAAAACTGGTAGCTTTCTAAGGCAAAGAGGTAAAATTTTCAATTATAATTCACGTAATTACCCTAGTATTGTAAACACATCTGTAATTGCCCACAGAACTGTGGTACAATGCCAGTAGGCAAAACATATCCCAGTTACATAGTATAAAATTTTTATATGCTAAGATAAAAGGTTATTGATTGTCACAAACCAGTTAGTATCATAACTTGGGAAACTCTGAGGTATGAATTCTCAATCTTATATGCAATAGATATAGTAAAAACAAGCATTAAAAAAGTATAAATGATAAATGTAAATAATATACATTGATTAGATTTTTCAGCATAACCAAAAAGGTATGAAAGGATGTATATTTAAAAATATATGATTAGTCTTAGGAACTTTATTCATGAAACATACATGTTTACTTATATTCAGCATGTCGAAAGTGAGTCTTACATGATGGTTAAGTGCTGATAATCATTGACTAATAAGTATTTTATGTTATGAAAACTGTAAATTTTAAGGAAACTAAAGTGACAGTAAAATGAATTGCTAGAGTGTTGCTGCGTTATGGTCATCAGAAATTAATGAATTAATGGAGATCAAATTCCATTATTATGACCATCAACTCAAGAATTGTTTTGGAGTCATTACCAAGGCACGTATATTGCATTGAATGATAGGAGACACGGACATGGGATACAGACCTTTCAGAGAAGATCATGCCACCTACATGGCTAATCAATTGATCTTTTTTGTAAAAGGAGCATCATGAACACTTTGTATTTTAGAACCGAGATAAGTTTCCCCTCCCCCCACCCCCACAGTTCATCGTCAATTTGCCTGGTATTTCCTATTAAAGGAGAAGAGGAAATTCCTTCCTGACCTTGCAAATGATCCTTTTCTTTGTTGAAGCATGAGATTTGATTGCCCTTGCAATCTGGGCTCACACTTACTGCCTGCATTGTGAATAACAGTTCCTTTCTCAGTCACAGTGTTTGACTCTATGACCTGCCACAGAAATGAATTCCAGACACAGACGGTGCACTGGAGAATGGAAATGAGAGTTCTTTGATACTAGATGTTCGAAGTATTGAGCTAGGAGCGTCCTGCTCTGAATTCTCTAAAACTGGAAATCTAGCTGGATCACAGAGGAGGTATCCAAATAGTTTGGGGAAGCATTTGCCCTGTGAAATTGTACTTGAAGATCCCAGCTTGGATACCAGTGTAGCTTTTTTGTCCCTACCCGGATTAGAGGAAACGCATACTCTTTTGCCTGTAAGTCTGGCTAGAGGAGAGCAAGCCATTTTGGTATATTACTAATTCAGACTTGACTTCAGAATATGTGATACTGATGTAATTAGGGTAAAAACTGACCTTTGCTTCATTAGTTATTTGATAATGAAAATACTTCTATGGTGCTGTGTAGTTTATGATGTGATTTTTCTGCATTAAAGTTATCTCCTTTGATTTTCTTAATAGTCCTCAAGGTAGGGAAGGATTATTGTTATTGGTACAAATCCCCAGTAATTAGGAGAATAATATTAGGAGGGAATACATGTAATACTTAGGAAAGCAACAGTTTTGAAGCATTCTCAGATACTTTTGTGAAGGGCTTATTTGCATATAAACAGAGTGCTCATTACCAGTCAAACTTACCAACTCTTTTAGGCATCTGAAGGAGTTTTACCACAATTTGAACTAAAAGACATTGTTCAATATTGGCTTTCTGTGCATGGCTTGGGGGCTTCCCAGGTTGCTCAGTGGGTAAAGAATCTGCCTGCCATGCAGGAGACATGAGTTCAATCCCTGGGTTGGGAAGATCTCTTAGAAGAGGGCATGGCAACCCACTCCAGTATCCTTGGCTGGAGAATCCCGAGGACAGAGGAGCCTGGTGACCTACAGCACATGGGTCTCAAGCAGTTAGACACAACTAAAGTGACTTAGCACACACGCACACACTCTTGGCTTATTTCACTTGGCAAAGTGTTTTCAAGGTTTCTCCATATCAAAGTATATATCAGATTTCCCTCCTTTATGGCCTAGTAATATAATACTACCTGTAATCCCACATTGATTCTTCTGTCAATGGACATTTAGGTTGCTTCCACCTTTTTTGACTATTGTGGTTATGGATACTTTTAATTGAAGAATTTTATTATTTAAAACACCATTGAATACTCCCAGTAGGAAAACTTACTTTTATAAGGTGATTTAAAATGTGGATATGATTGCTTCCATAATTGTTTTTATTATCATCCCTTTGACATACTCAAAGCATTTTGCTGGCATATGTTTATTGCCTTACCTTGAAGGTCCTATAATTTACTGAGCACGTATGAGTACTATACCTTAGATACTAAAAAGATAGACATGGATAGAGGACATAAATGTGGACATGTGTGTGTGCTAAGTCCCTTCAATTGACTCTTTGTGATCTTATGGCCTGTAGTTTGCCAAGCTTCTCTGTCCAGGGGACTCTCCAGGCAAGAATACTGGAGTGAGTTTCCATGCCCTCCTCCAGGGTTATCTTCCCAGCCCATGGTTGGGAGCTGCATCTCTTGCATTGGCAGGCAGGTTCTTCACCCTTGGTGCCACCTGGGAAGCCCAAATATAGAGATAGTCATGGCCAAATTTAGCATGCAGGTTTGAATTGTTTGACCTGCACAGTATGTATGAAAAAAAAAATAGTTTCAGATATCTGGAAATCAGGAGATTTTTACATTTTAATGTAAAATTAGATTTTGTTTTCTCAGAAAATCTGGAACATCTGACAATATCTTAGCCCCCTCTTCCGCATGACAACATTTTGTTGGGCTGAGTGGCAGTTGTCACCTTTAGACAGAATACATACTCTTCAGCTGAACATAAATTCTATATGATCTGCTTTTCTCATTTTTACTTTTCTAGCCCCCAACAGACCTGTTCTCTGGAGCTGTGCTGTACCTAACACATGACTAGTCCAAAGTGAGACATGCTGTTTGTATGAAAATCACACTGGAGTTCAAACAGTTGGCATGAAATAAGAGGGCAAAATATTTCATTGATAATTTTTGTATTGGTTATATGTTTAAATGGTAATATTTTGGTTCAACAAATTAGCAACAGAAGTTTAATCTGTTCTTTTTACCTTTTAAAAAATATGGCTACTAGACAATTTAAGATTGCGTATGTGTCTCACATTAGACTTCTGTTAAATAGTACTACTCTTGTTGGCCATGTCCCAGTACAAGGATTGCTAAGCAATAGCCCACGAGCCAAATCTGACTAGTCGCCTGTTTTGGTATGATCCACATGTTAAGAATTATTTTCACAGCTGATTATTTGCATTTTTTAAATTATAGGGAACATTTAGCTTTAAACCCCAATTAATTGAAATATTGTTCCTCTCAAAAGATTTTAATTTTTCTCATTAGTCAACCAGTAGTTCAAAACATTATTCTCAATTATTCTTATCATTATTATTATATTTTGAATTTTATCAAAAGCTTATAAAAATTATTTTTTCTCTTGTTATTCAAGTTCCTATATTTTATCCTTAATGTTCCTTCTTTATGTGCAAAGCCTAAAATATTTACTATCTGTCAGAAAAAGTTGACTAACCATTGGTCCAATAGGAAGCTGATGCAGGCAGCTTTCTGAGGAAGTTAAACATAGTGGAAATGCTTTGGGTTGTGATAAGCAAGGGTTCCAATCTTACTCATTGATCTAATCTCAGAGTCTTTGTTTTCTTACCTGTAAAATGGCAATAATGGTTCCTTTCTGAATTATTTCATAATTAACAAGATACTGTGAATATAGGTAAGACACTGTACAAGATGTTTTGTGGGCTAGGTAACTCTAGCACATCCTCTGCCTAGAATGCTCTTCCTTGTCATACTTGACTTGGTGCCTTCTTGTCCATCTTTAGCTCAGACCATTTTTAGTTCAGAGAGGCATTTCTTGCTCTAGCCTCGAGCTTAGGTTAGCTCTCCCCAGAAATCCTGCCTTTTTTGTTTAATGCTTATCATATTTATGGCTGTTTGTCCCACATCTGTCTGCCATCTAAAAATTTAATATCTAGAAAGGAAGTGTCCTGTTAACCAGCCCACTCCAGTACTCTTGCCTGGAGAGTCCCATGAACAGAGGGGCCTGGTGGGCTACAGTCCATGGGGTCGCTGGGAGTCAGACATGAGTGAGTGACTTCACTTTCACTTTTCACTTTCATGCATTGGAGAAGGAAATGGCAACCCACTCCAGTATTCTTGCCTGGAGAATCCCAGGAATGTGGGAGCCTTGTGGGCTGCCATCTATGGGGTCGTACAGAGTCAGACACAACTGAAGTGACTTAGCAGTAGCAGCAGCAACACAAAATAAATATTGAATAAATTTCTTTGAGAGATGCAAAATACTGTGCAAATGACACACACACACACAAACTAGAAGAATTCAGAGGGAAGAGATTTGTTCTTTTCCACAGAGATTTCAGTTTGTGTCTAGAAATTTGGGTTGTGTTTTAGCACTTATAGTTTAAATATGCTGCTGCTGCTACTGCTGCTAAGTCGCTTCAGTCGTGTCCGACTCTGTGCGACCCCAAATATGGCAGCCCACCAGGCTTCACTGCCCCTGGGATTCTCCAGGCAAGAACACTGGAGTGGGTTGCTATTTCCTTCTCCAGTGCATGAAAGTGAAACGCGAAAGTGAAGTCGCTCAGTCGTGTCCGACTCTTCGCGACCCCATGGATGGCAGCCCACCAGGCTCCTCCGTCCATGGGATTTGCCAGGCAAGGGTACTGGAGTGGGATGCCATTGCCATATATCTATACTTTATTCATCCCTTCTGCAGACTTGTATTTTCTCATTCATCTTTCTCAAAGAAATACAGATAAAACACTAAACACAATGTCTGGCACACAGTAAGGCCTCAACGAATTCTCTTTTCTCTAATCATGGAATGTGATGGTAAGTCAGAATATCGAACATAAAATAACCAAAGTATCTATGTACTAGATAAAATTGAGAGATCAAAAATTTTGGAGAACAGAAGGCAATCCACTTTAAGCAAATTGAAACACCCAAATTCACACCACTCGGCAACAAAAGTCAACTTTATTTTTTTAATGAACAAGATTTGAAGTAAAGAACAGTAAAAACTTAGAATCCAAATCAAGTTCTGAAAACCAAAACTAAATTTTGTAATGTCCTGAGTTTATACACTCAGTTCAGTTCAGTCACTCAGTTGTGTCCGACTCTTTGTGACCCCATGGCCTGCAGCATGCCAGGCCTCCCTGTCCATCACCAATTCCCGGAGTTTACTCAAACTCATGTCCATTGAGTCGG
>SJYC01054580.1:0-15492 GCA_006408675.1 Madoqua kirkii | reverse complement strand
AAGAAATTAAAAACCATAACAAAGGCACATTGTAATTTCTCCAGACTTAACCTACTCACTTTTTCTCCTTTAAATTTTATTTCCAGATTTTTCAGAAAGTACTCATTTTTCCAGGAATGTTTGGGGGTGTATTTTAGTTCCTGTTTCCTCTTCACCTATTTTACTCAACTTTTCAAACTTTAAAGGGTTATATGTTATACTACATAGCTCTCAATTATATTTCAAACCACAGGAGGACAGACTAGCTGGAAGGGAGAAGAAAAGGAAAGAGATATGGAAGAAGGAAGAAGGAAGAAGACAAGGAGTTGTTCTGATTTGAAACCACACCCTTTGTTGCCTATTTATAGCCTCCTGACATGCAATAGTCATGAACAGTCATAGATAATATTAAATATGAACTATATTCAGAGAAGCAATATGGAAAGTGGTTAAGGTGTGTGTGTGGGGGCGGGGATGAGTGTGTAGTCTTGTAGTCCTTCATCAAGGTCCTTGGACATATTACTTAACCCCTCTAATTTTCAATTTCCTAATCTATGAGATAAACATCATCATGGTACACCTACCATATCGTTGTAAAAATTAAACAAGAAAATACATGTCACTATGTTAATACAGAACCTAGGACATAGAAGAACTCTATGAATACTAGCTATTGTTTATAATTATAATGGATAAAAAATAAATAAAAATATATGTGATTTGATTTTAGGTTTTAAAATGTGTTAATGAGGAAATATCCAAAGTCTCTTTATGCTTCTTTAGTGGAAATACAAACTTTCTTAAGTGGGAGAAATGAGTAGGGCCATTCCTGGAAGCTGTTCTAAGTTAGCCTACCTGATCTGATGGCCTATGAGTTGATCAAAACATTTGACATTTTTCTAAAGAAAAGAAAGTGAATAACTTGGCCTTTAAAAAAAATATATACCAGGGACTCTGCATCCTTGCCAGTTATCTGTAACACGGTCTGTTGAGACTGCCCAGCGTTGTCTGGAATTTCCAAGTCTCAGTACTATAAAAATAATTCACTAAAACCATCCTCCAAATAATTTTGTTATGTACTTAACACTGCACTTTGGAATACAGTATAGGATGATATGCTGGGAATTATGTTGGGTTCAGTGAGAGTTAGTCATTTCTGACTCTTTGCAACCCCATGGTTGAGAGTCCGTATAAAGCCTGTTTTGTCATAAAAAGTAGCCCCTGGCATTTGAGGAATGGTGTTTACTGGTTCTTGAAACTTATTACCTATAATTATTAGAGCATACTGAGCGCAGCAAAGAGGGCAGTTAAGAATGGCTAATGCAAATTCTGCAAAACAAGTTTACTGACGTTCCCGTTTAAACCCTCAAGAGCCCTTGAGGGACAAAAAAGTTACTTTTGTAGAGAACTTTCAATTGCCTGCTCTCTGATGTCTAAACATAATAGGCTAAGTTCATTTTTTTCCCCTTGTCTGTTGGCTAAAAGACCACAGAAAAGTGACCCTTCATTTAAAATCAAGAAAAAAAAATTACAAATTACATTGCTTTTGGTTAAATTCATTTTTCACCTCAAGGACTGAGCTCCAGGTCATTATATCAAAATACATATATTTTTTTAAGTCTGAAATTCTTCCTCTGAATTTTATTGAAACTCAATTCTGCTTTAATTATCATATGGGATGAATATTTTGGTATTAGTCTTTTTCTCTTTCAATGAATTAAAACACATAGAAGCAGTATTTAAAAATCATGCCAGGAAATAATAAATGTTGAATCTTTTTCTCCAGTGATCTTTTGTTTTGTGAAACCAGCTTTTCCATATCTGAAGGTATCACTCAAAAAAGGACTTTACTGAAGTGTTTTTAAGCATTCTGAATGCAGCCATCTGAATACGAGCTCCCAGATACCAGTGCATTTGGACTTCCCATCTAGTTAGACTATTTGATTCATACTAGAAAATCATGCAGTTTCATTTTTATTGTCTCAGTTGAGAAGATTGTCAGGAGGCAATCTTTATTGTCCTTTTTTGTTTTAATCAAGAGAATTGTCCATAGGAGATGCTTTCTGTGTAAATATACATGGAGCAAATCTGACCTCTTGCTCATGACATTTTTTCATGATCACGTTGGAGATTTTTCAGGGGTACACATTGTGTTCTCCTGCCCTTTTCACATCATGTTATAGCATCATTAAACTTTAGACCTGTCTGTGAAAGCTGAAGTGTATGTGGGAACCAGGAGGCACTGACTCTTTGGCCGTGATGAATAAAAGCACCAGGAAATCCCTAGATTTTTCTTCCATAGATTTGAGTATTCAGGTTTGCCCTGCATAAGCCCTCAGTTTTAGAAAATCTGTCCACACTTTTCTAACTGAGGACAGGGGAGATGGAAAGGTGGCCTAATGAGGACATACGCAGAACTTTTCTTGGAAGAGCACGGGTCCCCTTCACCCTGCCAGTGTGCTCTTGGCCTTGAGTCACCTGTGTAAGTCCCTGCAGTCACGCCTTTGGAGGAATTGTAACCATAGGCAGCAAAGTGGGCACGGCTGTAACTACACTAATATTCTGATGAATCATATTTACCAGAACAACTTATTTTTAATTGAGCAATAATTTGAGTTATGGTAAAAATCAGTGTATGTTTAAGAAAAACATTAAGCTTCAATTTGAAGAAATAGATAAATTTTAAGGGCAATCCTGTCTACATTTGTTTATTTCTTTACATCTTGCTACTATGGAACACCAATAGGGTATCTTGTTTCAGATTTTAGAAGTTATTTTTTAAATCTGCATTTGTTTTATTCTCTTTCAATTATGTTTTAGTATCTTATGCATTTAAATCAATTTCCAAAAACTCCTTTGTGGTTCAGAAAGAAACATAGAATGTTAAGGCTGAGCTTCTTCCAAGAGTAACTATCATGCAAATCACACACATAATTTAAAATTTCTAGTTGCCACATTAAACTAAGAGAAATAGGTGAAATTCATCACGTGTGCATGCATGTTCAGTCATGTCTGACTCTTTGTGACCCCAAGGACTATGGCCCACCAGGCTCCTCTGTCCATGGGATTCTCCAGGCAAGAATACTGGAGTGGGTTGCCATTTCCTTCTCCAGGAGATCTTCCCAACCCAGGGATCGAACCCGAGTCTCTTGAGTCTCTTGCATCGTCAGGTGGATTCTTAACCACTGCGCCACCTAGGAAACCTATGTTTGATTACATTAATATATCCTAAAACTGTAATTTTAACATGTAACCAAAGTAAGTTTTATAAATATTTTACTCTTAATAAGTCTTCAAAATCCAGTGTGCGTGTTACGCCTGCAGCACATGTCAGTTCATACTAGCCGCATTCTGAGCGCTTAGGAGCCGCACGTTACTAGGACTGTTGCAATTCTACTCTATGAAGGAACTTACAGCTATCATGCTCTGGGTTGAAAGAACCCCAACCCTCAACCGCGATGCCTTTGACCTTTTAATGAAAACACGACTCTTCTAGAACTACAGAGCATACTCATAGTTATAAGTAATAACAATCCAATCCTGCTCCACCTAACCACACTTTTTAAAAAATGGTTTATAACTTTTCTTACAAGTGAAATACATGTTTTCTGTAGAAAAATTAGAGTACAGAATACAAAAAGAAAAATTTAAATATGTCTAATCACACTCCTTGAGAACTTCTAACATTTTGTTGTGTATCTATTTAGAAGTTTTTTTGTGTGATTTTTTATAAACAGTTTCATAATGCATGTACTCTTTTATAACTGCTATTTTAACCTAGTATTACATTTTAAACATCTTCTCATGTTCTTTTTATGCAGCATAAATTTTAATGGCAAAATAATATTTCAGTTAGTGCATGTACCATAATTTATTTAATTGTCTTTGGACATTGCAACTATTTACCAATCAAAAAGTTTGCTGTCACAAATGACTCTATTCTTTAGGTTTGTATTTTGCTC
This sequence comes from Madoqua kirkii, assembly GCA_006408675.1. Taxonomy (NCBI): domain Eukaryota; kingdom Metazoa; phylum Chordata; class Mammalia; order Artiodactyla; family Bovidae; genus Madoqua; species Madoqua kirkii. The sequence continues at coordinate 11,551 of SJYC01054580.1, read as the reverse complement.
ATGTTTGAAGAGAGGGAGCAGGGAACAATTTTATAGGTAATCCAAAGAATAGGAAGATAGTTGAAAGTTGCAGCTATTTACATGATAGTTTTTAAAAATTTTATCTGAATAGTTTGAATAGTCAGTTTAGCATGCATAAAGGATCCTCATGTAACTTACAGAAAAACCAGACACATGTCTAAAGACTAATGCATTTGAAATGCTTTTAATGCTAATGAAAGAAAGAATGACAATTACAATCTCTTCCTTTTCTCCAAGTAGATATTCTCAAAGAAAACAGCTAAACACTATGTCTTTTATGTTATAGTTTGTTTTTTGAGTCATCATCACTATTGCAATGAAAACATAAATCCAAACTCATTTCATTTTCTGAATAGTCAGGGAAGCTAAAGATCTAAAGGGTAATTTCCTGAATGTAAAATATATACTTCAAGTGTCTCATTTTCAGGGTGTGGGAAAAAGCAAAGCAGAAATATTATTCTCCATACATGAAAAAAAGAACTGGAGGCTCAGAGAGTTTACAATTTATTTAAAGTCACAGAGATAGTTATTAACAGAGTTAGGACTGGCCAGCCCAGTTAAAAGGCAGCTAAAACCTCTCCCTTGTTGTACTGATGGAACACAGGTGGTAAAATAAACCCTAGTAATGCTGTATGCAGAAGAATCATTTCTAGATTGCCTCTTTATAGGTTATTAAACTCTGTTATTACCCAAGTTTTCAAATAATTTTGCAACCAGGACAGAAATAATAAAGGGAAAGAGAACTGTGGACATGAAACTTAACTTCTGTCATTTTGCAGGTGCTTATTAAACCAGTCCTGTTACATTTATCTTAGCTTGTTAGGTTTATGATAAAATGTGGCTACTCTTAGCAATACATGATGTGCATGAAATTCATAGCACAATATATAACTGGGTATTTTGATTATCTGTTACTGCATTAAAATTTAGAGGCTCAAAACAGCCACTATAGGAACTTCCTTGACGGTCTGGTGGTTAAGAGTCCACACTTCCAGTGTAGGCGGGCACAGATTCTATCTCTGGTCAGGAAACTAGGATCCCACGTGCCATAAGGCATAGCCAAAATTAACAAGTAATCATTACAGGATATCCAAATCACATCAGAAATTGGGATAAGACGTGGCTGAGGCATTCTCATGGCAGCGTCAGAGTTTACTTAATGGTACTCATGTGACAAATGGGTGTGGTTGCAGAGCCCAAGGTATCCTCCTTCGCGTCTCTGTACTTCGTGAGGATGGCTGAAGGCTGGTCTTAGGTGGGACTGGGACTGGAGCGCCTACACTCTGAATGACCATTTCAGGGTAGTCAGACTTCTTTCAGGACAAGCCATGAAATATCCTTCTAGGAGAATATTCAAAGACAACCGGGCAGAGGCTGCAAGACTTCTGATCCAAGAACAAGAACTTCAAGCCCCAAGAACACCACTTCCACCACATTTTTGGGTCAAGTGATCATGGCCACCCCAAATTCAAAGGGAAGATAATTTGTGGCCGTCTTTTTACTATCACGCTGGACATCAATAAATCTTTTTTTCCCTTCAGGGACAGGAAATATGATCCATAGCAAAGAGAAAAATCAGTTGATACCAACAGAGCCGTAAAGACAGAGATGATGGAATTCGCCAGCTGTGAGACAAAGTGTCAGTTACAAGTCTTCTAAACAACCCCAAGAGAAGCAAAGAAAACATGACCACAATGAGGAGAGAAACGGAAGATAAGAGCAGACCCGAACGGAATTCTTTCTTTTAATATAAATTTATTTATTTTAATTGGAGGCGAATTACTTTACAATATTGTATTGGTTTTGCCATACATTGACATGAGTCAGCCATGGGTGTACATGTGTTCCCCGTCGTGAACCCCCCTCCCACCTCCCTCCCCATCCCATCCCTCTGGATCATCCCAGTGCACCAGCCCCAAGCACCTTGTCTCATGCACCGAACCTGGACTGGCGAGCCATTTCACATATGATAATATACGTGTTTCAATGCCATTCTCCCAAATCATCCCACCCTCACCCTCTCCCACAGAGTCCAAAGACTGTTCTATATATCTGTGTCTCTTTTGCTATCTCACATATAGGATTATTTTTACCATCTTTTAAAATTCCATATGTATGCATTAGTATACTGTATTAATGTTTTTCTTTCTGGCTCCAGTTTCACCTCAATAGAACTGATTCAAATGTATTCTTTTAATGGCTGAGTAATATTCCACTCTGTATATGTACCACAGCTTTCTTATGCATTCATTTGCCAATGGACATCTAGGTTGCTTCCATGGCCTGGCTATTGTAAACAGTGCTGTGATGAACATTGGGGTACACGTGTCTCTTTCAATTCTGGTTTCCTCGGTGTGTATGCCCAGCAGTGGGATTGCTAGGTCATACGGCAGTTCTATTTCCAGTTATTTTTTCCTTTACTTTATTTTACTTTACAATACTGTGGTTTTGCCATACATCAACATGAATCTGCCACAGGTGAACATGTGTTCCCCATCCTGAACCCCTCTCCCACCCCTCTCTCCATACTATCTCTCTGGGTCATCCCAGTGCACTAGCCCCAAACATCCTGTATCCTGTATGGTTAAAAATATAGATAACAGAAAATCAAGAGGATGGACTTAATAGCATGAAAGACTACACAATAAAAAATGTTAAGACCTTGAAAACAGCAATAGGAAATATCCAAAATCAAGCACAGAGTGAGGCAAATGTATATATTTTTAAAAAAAGAGTACATCAATGACTTATATAACAAAATCAACTTATTGAACAGACATGTAACTGGAGTTCCAAAAGAAGATGAGAGAGAAAGGGATCAAATATATATATATATTTGAAGCAATAATGACCCAAAGTTTTCCAAATTTGATAAAAACTCTACACCTACAAGTCCGAGGATCTCTAATGAAGCAGCAGGAGAATTAATGTAAAGAAAGCCACACTGGAGCACATCATAATTGAACTGATAAAAACCAAGGATAAAGAAAGTATCTTAAAAATAGCAGGGAAAAAATAAATACACAGACTTCCTGTCAGAAATGACACAGGCTGGAACACAACAGAATGACATCTTTAAGCACTGAAAGAAAGAAAAATCTATTAACCTACCATTTTATGCCCAGTGAAAATATCTTTCTATATTGAGTGAAGTCAGAGTAAAGACTTTTTCTGATAAAAGTTAAGCAAAACCATTGCTTGCAGACCTGTGCTAACAACAAGAGCAACACATTAAAGGGAATTCTTTAGGCGGAAAAAAACATGTATAAAATGGAAATTTGGATCCACATAAATGAAGAGCAGCTAAAGTAGTGTGGAGGAAGAATGCAGTTTGAAATCCATGTATAACAGTCAAGATGCAAGCAGCAAAGAAAAGAGAATGAACTCAGACTTATTTTTTGATCATTTTTCAAATAAAATTATTTTCCTTCTCCTTAACAACAGGAACATAACACATACACATGCATACACATACACACATCTCCTTCAAAAATATTTGATCCTTGCTTTTAACATTTCTGAATAGAATCTACAGATGATAAATATATGCATAATCTCTCTTTGATGTCTCACTCATTGTCCTGACTGGTTTAAAAATTTCTTAAGCCAACAGTCTTTTCTCGCTGGATAAAATTCACTGATGCTACTTTGAAATTTATTGAAAGATGGTGAACTTAATGAACTGCCAGTTTGCAGTGTGGCTACCAGGAAAAAAAAAAAAGGGTTAATGTTGCCCTCTGCTAAAGCCTGCAATAGCATTTTTAAGGAAAACTACTTTTCAAACACTGGAACGATGACAGGTATCACCAAGCTGCTTTTATCTGGAGTACAAACTGAAGGCCAGCTATGTTTACAGGCATCATTTTATAAAGGACCTAATACATTATAATACACCACCTCATGCAAAGAGCTGCCTCATTGGAAAAGACCCTGATGCTGGGAGGGACTGGGGGCAGGAGGAGAAGGGGACAACAGAGGATGAGATGGATAGATGGCATCACTGACTCTATGGACGTGAGTCTGAGTGAACTCTGGGAGTTTGTGAGAGACAGGGAGGCCTGGCGTGCTACAGCGATTCATGGGGTCGCAGAGAATCAGACATGATTGAGCGACTGAACTGAACTGAATACAGTATAATTCCTGACATTCACTCAGTATTGTGCCATATATAATTCACTTTTCATTTCTCCTCATAATAACTCAGTGAGAAAAGTGGATAATATTGTCATTCTTCTTTGGCTAAGATTCAGAACTCCCTGACTCCCAGTCCATCATCCTGCTTCCTTCAATTACTCTTTTAATCCTTCAGATTCTGTGACAAATTATAACCTTTAGGTTTCAACTTGAATCAGCTCCTCAGAGAGGACTTCTTACATAACTTGCAGAGATCTGGGCTCTTCCCTCATCACACTAACAGTGAGAATAATATAGTAACTCAGGCTTCCCTGGTGGCTCAGAGGTTAAAGCGTCTGTCTCCAACTCGGGAGACCCAAGTTCGATCCCTGGGTCGGTAAGATCCCCTGGAGAAGGAAATGGCAATCCACTCCAGTATTCTTGCCTGGAGAATCCCACGGATGGAGAAGCCTAGTAGGTTACAGTCCACGGGGTTGCAAACAGTCAGACACGACTGAGTGCCTTCACCTCACTTCACCTCAACTATTATTAATGAATAGGTCTTTTCATGTCTAGCTCCCTCATCAGTCTTAGCTTCAAGAAGGCAGGACCTCCAACTGAGCTGCTTAATCACCGAATCCCCTGCACCATGCATGGTGCCTGGAATGTGGCAAGCACTCAGCATCCGTAGGATAGTACTAGCTCAGTCGCTCAATCCTGTCCGACTCTTCATGACCCCCCCCATGAATTGCAGCACGCCAGGCCTCCCTGTCCATCACCATCTTCTGGAGTTCACTCAGACTCACATTCATCGAGTCAGTGATGCCATCCAGCCATCTCATCCTCTGTCGTCCCCTTTTCCTCCTGCCCCCAATCCCTCCCAGCATCAGAGTCTTTTCCAATGAGTCAACTCTTTTCATGCGGTGGCCAAAGTACTAGAGTTTCAGCTTTAGCATCATTCCTTCCAAAGAAATCCCAGGGCTGGGCTGATCTCCTTTAGAATGGAGTGGTTGGATCTCCTTGCAGTCCAAGGGACTCTCAAGAGTTTTCTCCAACACCACAGTTCAAAAGCATCAATTCTTCAGCGCTCAGCCGTCTTCACAGTCCAACTCTCACATCCATACATGACCACAGGAAAAACCATAGCCTTGTCGGCAATGTAATGTCTCTGCTTTTGAATATGCTATCTAGGTTGGTCATAACTTTACTTCCAAGGAGCAAGCATCTTTTAATTTCATGGCTGCAGTCACTATCTGCAGTGATTTTGGAGCCCAAGAAAATAAAATCTGTCACTATTACCATTATTTCCCCATCTATTTCCCATGAAGTGATGGGACTGGATGCCATGATCTTAGTTTTCTGAATATTAAGTTTTAAGCCAACTTTTTCACTTTCCTCTTTCATCAAGAGGCTCTTTAGTTCCTCTTCACTTTCTGCCATAAGGGTGGTGTCATCTGCATATCTGAGGTTATTGATATTTCTCCCAGCAATCTTGATTCCAGCTTGTGCTTCTTCTAGTCCAGCATTTCTCATGATGTACTCTGCATATAAGTTAAATGAGCAGGGTGACAATATACAGCCTTGACGTACTCCTTTTCCTATTTGGAACCAGTCTGCTGTCCCATGTCCACTTCTAACTGTTGCTTCCTGACCTGCATACAGGTTTCTCAAAAGGCAGGTTATGTGGTCTAGTATTCCGATCTCTTTCATAACTTTCCACAGTTTATTGTGATCCACACAGTCAAAGGCTTTGGCATAGTCAATAAAGTAGAAGTAGATGTTTTCCTGGAACTCTCTTGCTGTTTCCATGATCCAGTGGATGTTGGCAATTTGATCTCTGGTTCCTCTGCCTTTTCTAAAACCAGCTTGAACATCAGGAAGTTCATGGTTCACGTATTGCTGAAGCCTGGCTTGGAGAATTTTGAGCATTACTTTACTAGCGTGTGAGATGAGTGCAATTGTGCGGTAGTTTGAGCATTCTTTGGCATTGCTTTTCTTTGGAATTGGAATGAAAACTGACCTTTTCCAGTCCTGTGGCCACTGATGAGGTTTCCAAATTCGCTGGCATATTGAGTGCAGCACTTTCACAGCATCATCTTTCAGGATTCGAAACAGCTGCACTGGAGTTCCATCACCTCCACTAGCTTTATTCATAGTGATGCTTTCTAAGGCCCACTTGACTTCACATTCCAAGATGTCTGGCTCTAGATTAGTGATCACATCATTGCATACAAGAGAGTCTGTGGTTATGGAGTTTCAGGACTCCACACAGTGAAGGATAGGGGAGCCTGGTGTGCTGCAATCCATGGGGTCACAAAGAGTTGGACATAATTTAGTGACTGAACCACAACAAGTGTATATGTACTTTATAATGGAAGGCTTGAAGGAAACCAGACTGCTATTCCTTTATTTTATGAAATTAAGTCACTCGACCTTTCTTCAGATTATTCATCCATAAAGTAACAAGGTTTAGACAAATATATAGGTTTTAAGCAGTGCTCCTCAAAGCCTTAAGTGTACCCTGAGGATTGAGAAAGAGTGTTAAAGGGAATCATTATGTTTTTTTTCCTTTTATTTGCACACGAAGTAATTCAACCACACAAAGTCAACAACAGTCCAAGGATCTATGATAATATATTCCCAATAATATCGAGGCTGCCCTGTCATGCTCCCTGGTGAATTAGGAACAAAAGGGACTAAAATTTTAAAGTAACACATAGTGAAACATAACAGAGATATATAAAATCTCATACAGAAAACAGAATGAGCAACATGGATGAAGAAAATATCCATCAGGCAGAGAACTGGTCAGCCATAAACACAGAGAAAAGTGGAATCACGCATGAGAACCGTGGGACTTCTCCTCTAGTCAGAAAAAGGAAACTGAAGCCAGTGATCGCCAAGGGCTGTGATCCCACAGAGAAGGCCCTCCCTTGGAAGAAGCGGTGATGTTACGCTGTCTTACCCCGAGAGCATTAAGAAAATGATTTCAATTCCTTGTTTTGATTGATTTCATGTTTTCTTCAGAAAATCTTCAGATTCTGTTCTGGGTCCCCACAGTGTCTGCTCACATGAAAAAATGGGCTTTGGTGTCATGAGTATTCCAGTCCATGCGACAGTTGTCGTCCTCATCATTGACTAGTAAATTGGCAAATTGATTTTTATGTTTTCATGGCTTTTAAAAGACAAATCTAGTGTTCACTATGTGCCAAATGTTGCTCTGAGTGTTTCTAATAATTTATTAAATCTTCATGGCAACCCTATGAGGCAGTATTATTATCATCATCTACATTTCATACTTTGCAGAACAGCAATAGAGTATACAAAGAATCTGATTCAGTTCAGTTCAGTTCAGTCGCTCAGTCACGTCTGACTCTGTGACCCCATGGATCGCAGCACGCCAGGCCTCCCTGTTCATCACCAATTCCCGGAGTTCACTCAGACTCAAGTCCATCGAGTCAGTGATGTCATCCAGCCATCTCATCCTCTATCATCCCTTCTCCTCCTGCTCCCAATCCCTTCTAGCATCAAAGTCTTTTCCAATGAGTCAACTCTTCGAATGAGGTGGCCAAAGTACTGGAGATTCAGCTTTAGCGTCATTCCTTCCAAAGAAATCCCAGGGCTGATCTCCTTTAGAATGGACTGCTTGGATCTCCTTGCAGTCCAAGGGACTTTCAAGAGTATTCTCCAACACTACAGTTCAAAAGCATCAATTCTTCGATGTTCAGCCTTCTTCACAGTCCAACTCTCACATCCATACATGACCACTGGAAAAACCATAGCCTTGACTAGACGGACCTTTGTTGGCAAAGTAATGTCTGTGCTTTTGAATATGCTATTTAGGTTGGTTATAACTTTTCTTCCAAGGAGTAAGCGTCTTTTAAATTGAAAAAAAAAAAGACTTTTCATAGTGGTAAAACACATTCATCAAGGGGAATTTCTTCTCAGCAAAGTAAAAACAATGGGCAAATGAAAAATGTCATTTTATATTGTCTAGTTTATAGTCTACAACTTCATAGTATATAAGTATCTGGATTATTTGCACCAGTTCTCTCTTTTTGTCCTTTCTGATACTTTTTATGGTCACAGTTGGCACAGATCAAAAAATTATCAGTTGACTGAAACAGATGTTTTAATACAAATGAGCTTTCAGAGGATCTAGTATATGACATAGTGCCTGTGGTTAACAATAATGTGTTGTTAACTAAAGATTTGTTTAGCAGGTTGATCACATGTTAAGTGTTCTTACCATACACAATAACCTCAGATATGCAGATGACACCACCCTATGGCAGAAAGTGAAGAGGAACTCAAAAGCCTCTTGATGAAAGTGAAAGTGGAGAGTGAAAAAGTTGGCTTAAAGCTCAACATTCAGAAAATGAAGATCATGGCATCCAGTCCCATCACTTCATGGGAAATAGATGGGGAAACAGTGGAAAGTGTCAGACTTTATATTTGGGGGCTCCAAAATCCCCACAGATGGTAACTGCAGCCATGAAATTACAAGACGCTTACTCCTTGGAAGAAAAGTTATGACCAACCTAGATGGCATATTCAAAAGCACAGACATTACTTTGCCAACAAAGGTCCGTCTAGTCAAGGCTATGGTTTTTCCAGTGGTCATGTATGGATGTGAGAGTTGGACTGTGAAGAAAAGGGAGGCCTGGCGTGCTGTGATTCACGGGGTCGCAAAGAGTCGGACACGACTGAGAGAGTGAACTGAACTGAACCGAGCCATACAGACACACACATGCATGTGTGTGTGCAACAAAGAAAAAAAAAACTATCAAAAAAAGAGGACACAGGACAATTTGAAGGTGACAGATATGTCTATTACTCTTATTGTTGTGGTTCATGTCTATTACTCTTATTGTTGTGGTTCCGTGGGTGCATGAAATCCATATGGGTCCATATGTCTAAACTCACCAAACTATATACCTTAACTATATATAGTTTTGTTCTATGTCAGTTGTGCATGCAAAGTCGCTACAGTCATGTCTGACTCCCTGTGACCCTATGGACTGTAGCCCGCCAGGCTCCTCTGTCCATGGGATTCTCCAGGCAAGAACACTGGAGTGGGTTGCCATGCCCTCCTCCAGGGTATCTTCTCAATCCAGGGATGGAACCCACAGTCTCTTACATCTTCTACGTTGGAAAAAGGATTCTTTACTATTAGCGCCACCCAGGAAGCCCTATATATCAATTACATCTACACAAAGCTGTTAAAAATAGTTAATGCAATTCAGAATAAAAGATATTGTTTCTCCTAAAATTTTTTTAATTGAAAAAAATTTTTTAAGAGCCCTTAAAATGCAGATGAGGAATTCCCTGGCAGTCCAGTGGCTAAGACTCTCACTTTCAGCTCACTTTCACTGCTAGGGCTGGGGTTCAGCCCTGTCGGAGAACTAAGATCCCACAAGCCACATGGTATAGCCAAAACAAAAAAAAAAAAAAAGGAGAAGAAAAGAAAGAAATGCAGATGCTGATATTAAACAAACAAGCTCCTGGTTCAGCGTCACAAAATTTCTCGGCCTGATTGCCAAGAGACGGGAAATGTGTCACCCACGTGGGAAGCTTGGCGTTTCTGGGCCACGCAAGCTCAGCCGTGGCAAAGATCAGCAGGGATTCTCAACTCGGACGATTCAGTCTGGCTCATCTGCTCATACTTCACATTCTTTATCAAGTAAGGGGTGTAGTGGGACACGCGAAGCATTTATTAAAAACCCACACCCACATGTACACATCTACACACAAACTCTGTAGGTATGAGTCCAGAAACCTTGTAAAACACAAGATGCTGGAATGTTGGTTGAATTTACATGTGGATAATGTTTCAGTGAAATGACCCTACTATCCTTTAAGACTACTGTGAAAAATCTAGTTGTACAAACTGTTCATGTAGGAGCATAGAGAACTATCCGCTGTCTTCAGTAGCATTAGCCAGAATTCCCTCCTCCATTGCTCGCTATTGTAAGAGTACTTAAAACTGAATCCTATTCAGCAAAAAAGAAAAAATCTGCAAGTCAGTCAGTGGCATTTCACATGCATTTCTATTTCTGCATTACAGCTTCCAAATGCAGATATCTGAGAAATATAAAACTTGTAAAGCACAAAGGAAATATCTGACCAAGTCACATTCTCACTGATCATTCTTGGTTAAATAAGTCTTAGAAAAATAAACTACATCATCAGCTTAAATATTTATTTTCTCTTGTAATTTCCATACACTAAAGCCAACCTGTTTAACTATCAAATGTACATACTCCATTTAGGGTTTGAAACTATAGGTGTAAACTTTTTTCCCCCAATGAGTTATATGTCATACCTTAGTCATTAATGGTAAATATGGATACTATTTGTACAAAGTAACCTGAGTTTTTTCATTATATTTTAGAGGATAATCATTGTCTTCTTATTTTGAACCCTCAAAAACAAAACAAAACAAACAAAAAAAGAAAAGCAGAATCTTTTCAGTAGCTGGTGTGTTTTCTTACAAAATAAACACTATTTTGAGGCTATTTTTTCCCCCAATGAGTTATATGTCATACCTTAGTCATTAATGGTAAATATGGATACTATTTGTACAAAGTAACCTGAGTTTTTTCATTATATTTTAGAGGATAATCATTGTCTTCTTATTTTGAACCCTCAAAAACAAAACAAAACAAACAAAAAAAGAAAAGCAGAATCTTTTCAGTAGCTGGTGTGTTTTCTTACAAAATAAACACTATTTTGAGGCTGATCTTTGGACAATAGTATAACACCTTGGAGCTTTTCTAATGTTTTTGTCTAAAGAATACATTCTTAGATACATATTTTTCTCTCCAAAAATATTTACAGTGTATTCTGAAAGTAAAATATTTTGGCCATATGCAATCATTTGCTTTTTTCTCTCCCATCTGCTTTTAAAGGGGTCATATCACAGTGTCATAAGATTATTTGAATAAAGCTCTGCTTTTGCATATATAGACAATGGGAAGAACATCGAGCTGTATGTCTCTAGGTGAAAGGGCGAAAAAGAGAAAGAAGTTGGTGATAAACATATATCAGTTAGCTCTAGTCACAAAATTCAGTTCAGTTCATTTGCTCAGTCGTGTCCAACTCTTTGTGACCCCATGAATCACAGCACGCCAGGCCTCCCTGTCTAACACCAACTCCCAGAGTTCACTCAGATTCACGTCCATTGAGTCAGTGATGCCATCCAGCCATCTCATCCTCTGTTGTCACCTTCTCCTCCTGCTCCTAATCCCTCCCAGCATCAGAGTCTTTTCCAATGAGTCAACACTTAGAATGAGGTGGCCAAAGTACTAGGGTTTCAGCTTTAGCATCAGTCCCTCCAAAGAAATCCCAGGGCTGATCTCCTTCAGAATGGACTGGTTGGATCTCCTTGCAGTCCAAGGGACTCTCAAGAGTCTTC
>SJYC01054577.1:0-30756 GCA_006408675.1 Madoqua kirkii | reverse complement strand
AAAAAAAAAAAAACCTCTACAGCTTGACTCTGTAATGAGAAATCTTTATCTCATTTTATAACTATTTTTTTGTCTAACATTCCTACCAAGAAGAGAAAAATGCCATCACATTATTAAAATTTAGCTGGTTTAAAAGAAATATAATTTGTTGTTACCTAAGAAGACATAATATATTTTCATGAAAATGAAAAAAAAAAAAACCAAGTATATAAAATGTTATTTCCCTGGAGTTTGTTTCTATCATTCTCCAAAACCCAGATAACATAGAGGGAGAGGAGTATGGCATTTTTATTTAGTTCTATATAATGCAAAGGGAAATAGATGGGGAAAAAGTGGAAACAGTGTCAGACTTTATTTTTTTGTACTCCAAAATCACTGCAGATGGTGAGTGCAACCATGAAATTAAAAAGACACTTAATCCTTGGAAGAAAAGTTATGACCAACCTAGACAGCATATTCAAAAGCAGAGATGTTACTTTGCCAACAAAGGTCTGTTTAGCCAAGGCTATTGTTTTCCCAGTAGTCACATATGGATGTGAGAGTTGGACTGTGAAGAAAGCTGAGCACTGAAAAATTGATGCTTTTGAACTGTGGTGTTGGAGACGACTCTTGAGAGTCCCCTGGACTACAAAGAGATCCAGCCAGTCCATTCTAAAGGAGATCAGTCCTGGATGTTCTTTGGAAGGAATGATGCTAAAGCTGAAACTCCAGTACTTTGGCCACCTCATTCTAAGAGCTGACTCATTGGAAAGGACTGACGCTGGGAGTGATTGGGGGCAGGAGGAGAAGGGGATGACCAAGTCTGAGATAGCTGGATGACATCATTGACTCAATGGACATGAGTTTGGGTAAACTCCAGGACTTGTTGATGGATAGGGAGGCCTGGAGTGCTGAAATTCATGGAGTAACAAAGAGTTGGGCATGACTGAGCGACTGAACTGAACTAAACTGAATGTAAACTGAAGTGAAGTTGCTCAGTCGTGTCCAACTCTTTGCGACCCCATGGACTCTAGCCTACCTGGCTCCTCCGTCCATGTGATTATCCAGGCAAGAGTACTGGAGTGAGTTGCCATTTTCTTCTCCAGGGGATCTGACCCAGGGATCAAACTCTTGTCTCTTGCATTCCAGGTAGACACTTTATCCTCTGAGCCACAGCTGAATGCAAAGCCAATGTCAAATTAACTCTTTCTATTTCTACTAATTCTCTCTTTATATTGCTGTGCGCTGTGCTTAGTCACTCAGTCACATCCTACTCTTTGCAGTCCCATTATGGTAGGCCACCAGGCATCTCTGTCCATGGAGATTTTCTAGGCAGGCATACTGGAGTGGGTTGCTATGCCCTCCTCAATATACTAATCTACGATTTTCCCAGGGAATCATTGTGCTTACCGCAATTATTTTCAGAAATTCACACAAGTGGTTTATATTAGGTTCAGGAAAGATTTGAACATATATAATATTCCTTTTAGTTATAGACTATATATAAGTAAACATATTTTCTACTTGAACATTTTGATTATTTAAAGAGGACTGGACATGGAACAACAGACTGGTTCCAAATAGGAAAAGGAGTTCGTCAAACCTGTATGTTGTCACCCTGCTTGTTTAACTTATATTCAGAATACATCATGAGAAACACTGGACTGGAAGAAACACAAGCTGGAATCAAGATTGCCAGGAGAGATATAAATAACCTCAGATATGCAGATGACACCACCCTTATGGCAGAAAGTGAAGAGGATCTAAAAAGCTTCTTGATGAAAACGAAAGAGGAGAGGGACAAAGTTGGCTTAAAGCTCAATATTCAGAAAACGAAGATCATGGCATCTGGTCCCATCACTTCATGGGAAACAGATGGGGAAACAGCGGAAACAGTGTCAGATTTTTTTTTTTTTGGGGGGGGGGTGGGCTCCAAAATCACTACAGATGGTGACTGCAGCCATGAAATTAGAAGATGCTTACGCCTTGGAAAAAAAGTTATGACCAATCTAGATAGTATATTCAAAAGCAGAGACATTGCTTTGCCTACTAAGGTCCATCTAGTTAAGGCAATGATTTTTCCTGTGGTCATGTATGGATGTAAGAATTGGACTGTGAAGAAGGCTGAGCACCGAAGAATTGATGCTTTTGAAATGGGTTGTTGGAGAAGACTTTTGAGAGTCCCTCGGACTGCAAGGAAATCCAACCAGTCCATTCTGAAGGAGATCAGCCCTGGGATTTCTTTGGAAGAAACGTTGCTAAAGATGAAACTCCAGTACTTTGGCCACTTCATGCTAAGAGCTGACTCATTGGAAAAGACTCTGGTGCTGGGAAGGATTTGGGGCAGGAGGAGAAGGGGACGACAGAGGATAACATGGCTGGTTGGCATCGCTGACTCAATAAATGTGAGTCTGAGTGAACTTCGGGAGACGGTGATGGACAAGGAGGCCTGGCGTGCTGCGATTCATGGAGTCACAAAGAGTCGGACATGACTGAGCCACTGAACTGAACTGAAACCATCTATGGGGCTTTTCTGGTGGCTCAGATTGTAAAGAATCTGCCAGCCACGTAGAAGACCCGAGTTTGATCACTGGGTTGGGAAGGTCTCCTGGATAAATACAAAAATATTATATAATCCAGTATTTTTGTATAGAGAATTCCATTGACAGAGGAGCCCAGTGTACTACAGTCTGTGGTGTTGAAACTCACTCATCTTACCATCTACATTAACACCACTTGTTTCTTTTGCTCTCTTCACTAATACAATGTCATTGTCTTCATCAATATGACTTTATTTTTCCAGAAAATTTGTATCCAAGAACATAAATGTTTAAATACTGTTACTGTTTATTTCAGGGACTTCCTGAATAGCTCACTTTATTATTTTTATATTTTATTTCTTTTTTATTTTGTTTAATCTTACTTTACAATACTATATTGGTTTTATCATACATTGAAATGTATCCACCATTGGGGTACGAGTTCCCAATCCTGAACCCCCTCTCACACCTCCCTCCCCATATCATATCTCTGAGTCATCCCAGTGCACCAGCCCCAAGCATCTGGTATCCTGTATCGAACCTAGACTGGTGATTCATTTCTTACATGATAGTATATACATTTCAATGCCACTTTCCCAAATCATCCCATCCTCTCCCTCTCCCACAGAGTGCAAAAGTCTGTTCTATACATTTCTGTCTCTTTTCCTGTCTTGCATACAGGGTTATCATTACCATCTTTCTAAATTTTATATATAGGTGTTAGTATTCTGTATTGGTATTTCTCTTCCTGGCTGACTTCACTCTGTATAATCAGCTCCAGTTTCATCCACCTCATTAGAACTGATTCTAATGTATTCTTCTTAATGGCTGAGTAATAATCCACTGTGTATATGTACCACAGCTTTCTTATCCATTAATCTGCTGATGGACATCTGGGTTGCTTCCATGTCCTGGCTATTATAAATAGTGCTGTGATGAACAGTGGGGTATACATTTTTCCCAAGTGCTCACAGAACCTTCTCCAGGATAGATCATGTTCTAGGCCATAAATCTAGCCTTAATAAATTCAAAAAAATTGAAATCAGTTCAAGCATCTTTTCTGACCATAATGCATTAAGATTAGATCTCAATTACTAGAGAAAAACTATTAAAAATTCCACCATATGGAGGCTGAACAGCCAAAAAATCACAGAAGAAATTGAAAAAAAATTAAAATATGCATAGAAATGAATGAAAATGAAAATGGAACAACCTAAAACCTGTGGGACACTATAAAAAAAGTGCTCACAGAACCTTCTCCAGGATAGATCATGTTCTAGGCCATAAATCTAGCCTTAATAAATTCAAAAAAATTGAAATCAGTTCAAGCATCTTTTCTGACCATAATGCATTAAGATTAGATCTCAATTACTAGAGAAAAACTATTAAAAATTCCACCATATGGAGGCTGAACAGCCAAAAAATCACAGAAGAAATTGAAAAAAAATTAAAATATGCATAGAAATGAATGAAAATGAAAATGGAACAACCTAAAACCTGTGGGACACTATAAAAGCAGTGTTAAGGGGAAAGTTCATAGCAATACAGGCATTGGGAGGGATTGGGGGCAGGAGGAGAAGGGGACGACCGAGGATGAGATGGCTGGATGGCATCACAGACTCGATGGATGTGAGTCTGAGTGAACTCCGGGAGTTGGTGATGTACAGGGAGGCCTGGCATGCTGTGATTCATGGGGTCGCAGAGTCAGACATGACTGAACGACTGAACTGAACTAATCCCAATTCCATCTCCTCTTCTCCCCCCTCAGATGTTCTCTCTTAGAGACAGGATTACTCTTGTTTCTACCCTGTAATCTCATTCTAGTTTCCTGTCCTGCACCTCAAATCATGGAGCACTTAACCAGTTGCAGTCTTATTCTCTGTGATCAAGACCTTTTTGGTTATTATTGAGCATAAAGCAGAGCATAGTCTGACCCTACACTGGGAATTAAAATGATCTCTAGAGTTGTTGAGTTGTAGTCAAGTTCAGTTGTGAAGGAAGAGTCTCAGGAGACTGAAGGAGTTGAGAGCGGGTAGAGTTGCTACCTTGGCACCACTATCTTGATGCCAACTAGGTACTTTCAGAAGCAAAGGCAGGATTACTGGCTCTCTTTATGCTGTGCCAGAGCAACTTGGCTCCACCCACACAGTCCGGATGCCAGCCTGGTTTAAAGCTGTATGAATAGGTGGAAAGGGACAATAATAAGTTTCCATCTTTCTAAGTATCTTGATAAGAAGTGGATTTTGCCTTCAATAAGTTTGCAGTTGAGATAAGGAGAATATCCTGGTGGCAGTATAAAGTAACACAGATTAAGAATCAAATGTTAATCATTGTTCAGGGCCTTGAGAAAGCAGAGCCAGACAGGACTGGAAGAAGCCAGCAGCTTCATCACAAGGTCGAACCTGAGTGGGGCCAGGGAGGCTGGTTGGGGTTGTCAAGGGCATTGGCAGGAGGTGGGAGGAGGTGTCTGTCCGGCATGGGGGATGGGAGGGTCAGTTTGGCTGGAATAAAGCACTGATGGTCAGGAAGAGTCCGATGAATGTTTGGTAGATGCCAGAGCCTTCGATGCAAGATCAAAGTGTTTGCAGAGTGAAGAAGGAGGGCGTTTACCGTGTTAATTTAGAGGATGTGAGCAGGATAGATTGAGTGGGAGAAGCCAGATGCAAATTACTTATTGTGGTTGCTGGTAAAAATAGCAATGCATCCTTACCTTTTTCTATTTCCTAGAGGGTCAGCTTATAGACACACAGAACTCTCACTGAGGCTGTGTCCTTGGGGTGTGGAAGCTTATAAAAGGCAAAGATTCATGACCCAACTTTTTCTGGGGACTGAAACAGGGAAAGGGAAAGGACAGAATATACCTGAAAATTTACCTGTGGGCCCAGAATTCCAATGAGTGGCTTACTTGAGGTAGTTTCACCTGGGATAAGCAAGGCCCTATTAAATCTGGCCAGCCTTTCATTCTTCCTTGTGTACATTTTCAGCATTTATACATGGTACTTCCTGCTTATTAAGTAATCTGTGCTATCAGAGAAGACTTTGATACTTGTTTTGTGTTATGGACCCAAACAAAAATAAAATAATACATTGAGTGAGAGGTATTATTCCAGATGATATCTTTGTTACTTGAGCTGGTTATAATTAATGTCCTTTGCACATGAATTTCTATGACAAGCATTAAAAATAAACTTACTATGTAGTTGAAGATTTTCTTAATAAAGAGGGTCCTATTGATTCCTTTTCAATCAAATCTCTTTCGTTATTATTGTAAATTCAAGCTGTGAATTAATACCACACTTCAAATGCCTGACCTTGGGGTCTCATTTTGTCATCTAGTTGGACTTCTAACTATCTTTTTTTCCCAGAAAAACCATAGATTTTGAGATCCCTTTAGAAATGAGTGTGAAAAGCTCTTTAAATATATTTTGAGGCTTAGTATTTGCTTCCAGGATGATGCATTAGCTAATAGTTATTTTTGGTGGAAGCTGCCCCCTCTTATCATTGTTTATGAGTCTCTGTTCAGCTATTTTGAGCTCTGGGCTACAGCACGTCATACTTTGGAGCTACAGTGCATGGTACTTTCAAACACGTTGCTCTGGATTTCAGGGCAAAGTCTGATTCAGTGAGACCCCACACTGTAAGGTAGCATTAGAGGTGGCTTGAGAGGATGCTATGTCACAGTCTACCTTTGGATTTTCTATGAAGAAAGGGTTTGAGGAGATGAATATTTCTTAGGTGAAATAATCTTTTCTAAAAATTTAGCTTGAGTAGAAGATGGAGGAAGAGTATGGTGCAAATCCACCCTTGAGGAGTTTGAGAATTCCGTACCCTGTGTCTCTCCTACTCCCCTGCTCCTGCCCAGGGCAGCTTAGGAGGAGGCAGTGCTGGCCCAGGGGAGGCAGAGCAGGGTTTTCACCTGGAAAGTAGAACTTCGAGAGCACAGAGCCCTTTTAGGATGTGGAGAAAGGGAACCTGTGTACACTGTCGATGGGAATGTAAATTGTGTGACTACTATGGAAAATAATATGGAGGTTCCTCAAACAATTAACAATAGATCTACCATACAACGCAGTAATCCTATTCCTGGGTATTTATTTGAAGAAACAAACACACTAATTAGAAAAGATTCATGAACCCATAACTGAATCACTTTGCTGTACAGCAATAATTAACATAATGTTGTAAATCAACTATACTTCAGTTAAAAAAAGAAAAGATACATGTACCCTTTTCATGGCAGCAGCATTTACAGTAGCCAAGATCTAGAAGTAACCTAAATGCCCATTAATAGATAAATGGATAAGGAAGGTGTGGACCATATATGTACAGTGGCATATTACTGGGCCATAAAAAGACTGAAATCTTGCCATTTGCGACAATGTGGATGGACTTTGAGAGCATTATGCTAAGCAAAATAAGTCAGAGAAAACAAATATCGTATGACTCCACTTTTACATGGAATCTAAAAACAAAACAAATGAACAAATAGCAGATAACAAAACAGAAACAGTCATAAATAGATACAGAAAACAAACAGGTGGTTGCTAGTGGGGAGGGTTGAAGAGGAGAAGATAAATAGGTGAAGGAGATTGAGTTACAAACTTCCAGTTGCGAAATAAATGAGTCACCAGTATGAAATGTACAGTGTGGGGAATATAGTCAAAAATTATGTAAGATGTTTATGTGATGACAAATTGTAACGAGACTTATTGTGATGATTGTTTTGAAATGTACAGAAATATCGAATCACAGTGTTGTGCACCAGGAACTAAGATAGTGTTGTAAGTCAGCTGTGCTTCAGAAACAAACACATTCATAGAGAAAGAGATGAGGTTTGTGGTTACCAGAGGTGAGGGGAGGGGTGGGGGGGAATTAGACCAAGACACTCAAAAGGTACGACCTCTCAGATATAAGACAAGTACTATTGATGCAGTGTACGTGCTGCATGCACGCTCAGTTACTAAGTCATGTCCAGCTCTGAATGACCCTGTGGACTGTAGCCCACCAAGCTTCTCTGTCCGTGGGATTTCCTTTTTTTTTTTTTTTTTATGTGTAAGATTTTAAAATGTGCTGTTATTAATTTCACAACTTTTATATTAAATTGCTTTGATGTACATGTTCCTACTTAACTAGTTAATGGTATTCACTGGCATGTAGAGAATGAATTCAAGAGTGTAACTTTTACAAGACATATGACTGTTTGTGGCTGTGCTTTAGTGATAACAGAGGAGACAAGATTCAGGTAGGCCTTGAGTGGGACATGTTTTAAATAATTGATCATCAAGAAGAAAGCAATTAATTCTCTTTCACTGGCAGCTCTTTTTTTTTTTTTTTTTTCTAATGAAAGGCATCTATTCTTTTCCCTGGGCATATGTTAACTTTTAATCAAAGGAGAGACAAATAGAGATCCAAAGGTAAAAACCTAAAGATAGCCTACTGAAGTTCGACCTAATTGGGATTGTGTGGTCATTTGAGTGGGAAGTTTTGAAGTTTTGCTTTGTGCCACCAGTTAAAAGTATTTCCTAAGTCATTAAGATAAACAGATTGAACTTTAAAAACGTTTTTTTTACAGTGACTTTTATTTTTAAACTCTAGTTAAAAAAATTTTTTTAAATTTATTTTTGGCCATGCTGGGTCGTCACTGCTGCGTGGGCCACGAGCTTCAGTGCTCAGGCCTCTCTTGAGGCAGTGTCTTCTCTTGTTGAGGAGCGCAGGCTCTGGGGCGTGCAGGCTTTAGGAGCTGAGGTTCCCAGTCTCAACAGCTGTGGCACATGGGCTCAGTTACTCCTCGGCATGTGGAATCCTCCTGGATCAGGGATCGAACCCGTGCCTCTTGCATTAGCAGGAGAATTCTTTACCACTGAGCCACCAGGGAAGCACCCCTCTCACCTTTAAAATTTTTTATATGATTCACTTTTAGATATTTTTGGTTTTCATTTTTGGTTAGTTACACTTTGTCAAAGTGTAAATTTCAAAAAGTTAAATATATGACTCTCACACCAATGTACAATGAAGATTAACCAGAGATTTAGTCAACTCATTAAGGAGGGAACTAGTAGAATGTAAAGCCAACTCAAAGGAGAACCAAAAGAATGGGTTTAAAGATGTTCAAGAAAGGATGTCAGGGGCTTCTTTAGTGATTCAATGATTAAAGATCTGTGCTCCCAATACAGGGTATGTGGGTTCAGTCCCTGGGAGAACTAAGATTCCATATGCCGTGCAATTAGGCCAAAAGAGAAAAGAAAAAGAAAGGATGTAGGATAAGATGCCAGGGTTAAATATAAAACTGATTAGCCGTCTAACAGGGAACGGGATTGTAAACCTGGACCGAAGTCATCTGCACATCTACTGGACAAGAACCTAGAAACCTACAAGTTACAGTTAACTTTCGAAGTCTGGGCTTTTAATTAACAGTAAAATGAAAGTGAAAGTCACTCAGTCGGGTCTGACTCTTTTTGACCCCATGGACCATATTGTCCATGAAATTCTCCAGGCCAGAATACTAGAGTGGGTAGCCTCTCCCTCCTCCAGGGGATCTTTCCAACCCACAGATTGAACCCAGGTAAAGATCTTGTCAAACACAGATCCAATGCCTTGAGTCATGAATAATTCCTTGTGAGCTGTTAAAATTCCAGCATGACACTGAAGAAACTGCTTTTTTCCTTCACCTTTCAGACATGTTTTTGATAATTTCTCTTAACATAAAGTGAGTTTCTCCTTATATGAGACACCAAGGGCAGTCAAATTCATAGAGATAGAAGCTAGAGTGGCAGTTTCCAGGAGCTTGGGGGAGGGAGGGAGAATAGGGAGTTACTGATCTGTGGGTCTAGAATTTCAGTTTTGCAGGATGAAAGATGTCCCGTGGATACATGGGGTGATGGGTGCACAGCTATGAGAATGTGCTAAATGCCACTGAACTGTACACTTAAAAATGGTTAAGATGGTCCATTCTATGTTATGTGTGATTAGCAAAATTAAATAACTTTAAAAAGTGAGCTGACACATAGGTATGTGAATAAAAAGTGAATAGTTATTCATCCTGCTGAGATAACCCATTAATAATCCTATGTTTGTATTAGCTCACCTTTGCTTGTTTGTAAAAACATAAGTAGACTTTTGAAAAATGGGACTGTTGAAGTTCTTTGTGAAATTTTCTCTTTTAACAGTATATCATGGACAGACCTCTAGGTTACAGATATTGATCTGACCTATTCCTAAAACAAAAAAAGAAAAACAACTCCACAGACTGGATATATCATAATTTATCCAACTCTTGCTCTACTGATGGAAAGTTGAGTTATTCCCAGGTTTGTTAGTTTCTTTTTTTTTTTCCTGCCAGTACAAACACTGTTATAATAAAGCTGTTTTCGCACAAGAGATACTAGAGGCCAGGATCTGAGTAGAGGTGGTAAAGGCAGAGGAGGGAAGGGATCAAAGAAATGTTTTCCTGGGAAAACACACTGGCTTTAGTGGCCAGTTGAAAATTTGGGTTTAAGAGTGGGAGAGTGCATAGCACTACCATTTTATTGAAAGAGGGACTAGTAGAACGTTTTAGAAGAGATGACAGAGAAGCTGAGAGAATAGAGTTTATTTGGATGATGCTGTGTTCAGATAAGTGTGCTGTTTGTGCCCAGATTGGGGAAGATGTCACAAAGACATTGATTTGAGAATCCTTTGCAGTCGTAGTTGAAGATGGGTGAGATCTGTTTCCAAAATGTGTGTGCATGCTAAGTCACTTAAGCTGTGTCCAACTCTTTGTGACGCCATGGACTGTAGCCCTCCAGGCTCCTCTGTCCTTGGGATTCTCTAGGCAAGAATACTGGAGTGGGTTGTGTGCCCTCCTCCGGGGGATCTTCCCGACATAGGGATCTAACTTGCATCTGTTCTGTCTCCAGAGTTGGCAGGTGGGTTCCTTACCACTAGCGCTACCTGGGAAATCCTGTTTCCGGGGAGGCCTTATATTTTACAGGAAGAAGGTAATGTCCATGGGAGTTACCTGCCTGTAAGGGTGTGGCCAAGGAGGCTGAGAAGTTGTGACCAGAGGAGGAGAAGGAGGAGGAGGAATAGGCGAGTATACCCGGAGAAGTCAAAGAGGGAAAGGTCTGCGATTGCGTCCCAACTAGTCCATTCTTTGGAGATGTAATGTGTTGTTAAGCACTTTTAGGTCTGAGCAGTATAGACCTTCCCTCTCACTACTCGCTGTGTATGCCTTTCATGACCCTTGCCTCTGTGAGTCTGTTTTCAGATGCTAGTTTCCGCGGGTATAAACCACAAGAAACAATGGTACATACAGTTTGGTAAGCACATTTGAGCCACTGCCTTGAATTTAAGGACCAAGCCAAATCACACTGCAAAGTGTGTATTTGAGTGCAGTTTGGCATCTCTCAACAGTAATTACAAAATCACTTTTAAGGCTATATTATGTTCACATAAACTAAGATTTTATTATTAAAGGAGAGCATGTGTCAATTTCACAAAACCATGTGAACTAGAGAGCCTGGAAAGATACCCTAAGGAAGCGGTGAGTACAGGGATTTCTAAAACATTTAGAATTAGCTTTGAAGTCATCCCTACAATCTGCATGAGCATAAGGATGACCCTGTTGCCACCAGAGCTTTTTATAAAGGATCTGTGAACTTTTACATTCTGTCTACCTTAGAGGGTTGGAGGAGAAACTAAAGGAAATTATTAGCAGTCCAAATGCATTATTTTGTCACCTGTCATGGTTTTGACAAAGACCCGAGTTTGGAAGAGCAACTGAGTCACTGGAACTACTTCATGCCACTAAGGAGTGAAATTGGTAGGAATCTGCCAAACTTGAAGTGGATTCAGTTTAATTAAAAAATTGGTTCCCAGCCTTATGTTGAATTCCATGGTTAGAGGCTTCTACAAATCAAAAGGAGTAAAGCTGAAGACTCTTACCCATAAAGTGCCTTGTCGTCTTGTGTGAAGATTAAAAAATACATAGAAAAATACTGAAGAAAAATCTCTAAGGTGTCCTGTGACCCTCAGGATTGTGTTTATTGTTGTTGAAGGAATTTGCAGTTAGAGCGAGGTTAGTTCCAACTTCAGTTGCCTTGACCCACAGGACTCATTTTGTAGGAAAAGGCAGGAATGGAAACAGTGGGGGCACTGGCAAGTGAGGGAGGCTGCAGGTGGTAAACGAGCTGGTTTCCAGGTAATGTGATCACAGCAGAGTTTGTATGGTCATTTTCAGCATGATGGACTCAGTCCATCATCTTGGGTTACTTGATTATAAACTGCAAAGAAGAAGGTCATAGCTGTGGAGTGTGGACTTGGACAGATGAACCCACAGTGGAAAGCTTGTTGTAGCTTCTGTGTTGCCTTGAATACCTTCAGTAGTTGAAATTAGTAGAGACTTCGAGCTGGGGTGGGAGTGTAAACTTCTATCCGAATCCATCAAAATCGTACTGTGCTCAACCCTAGTTCATCTAGATGCTTTCGTGGGCCATGGGAACTTACCAGAGGAACCCTGGATATGTTCTAGCAGGTCCTTAGGAAAACTATTTAGTGACTATTTAGTTCATCCTTACCCCAGCTAAAAGCCTGTTTCAGCTGCTGGCAGGAATAGTCAAGACGAATCCTGGATTCTTTGCCTAAGGATCTGAATTGTATAGGAGTCAACCAACCCTCGTAATACAGAGGTTAAGAACAGAGATTTCCAGCTTTGATGTTACGTCTCGGTTATTTGTCAATGGAAAGTCTTTACTCCCAGGAGCCGCCTTTGGCTTTATTTTTGGACAAGCTGCTGAGTCCTGCTCTCGTCTTGTCTGAACATGCAGACCTGGCGTTTCAGGACCTACTTTTTCACACCATCTCCATGCTCCACAGCTGCGCAGGTTTGAAAGAGGTGCCAAAATCCAGACACGGCAAAGCAGCCTCTTTTGCACGTGCTGAGGTCTGGAATGACAGTTTTATCTTGGACATATTCCCTTTTCTTTCCTCTGTGGCTTGTTCATCTTTATCTCTCTCTTTAATATATAAATAATGGACTTATCCTATTTGCTGCACCAGAGAAAATTAAACGCCTGAATGTTTTACGACTATGGGAAAGTATTTCCAGAGTGTGAAAAAATAGACACTGGACATTTCAGCTCCTGCTTTTGGTAGAGTGGGAATTTATTACTCAGCTCAGTAACAGTTTAGGCCAAACCAAGCAGTTGTGTGGGCAAGCAGTGTCTATCTTTCCTAAATAGCACTGCCAGAGACAGTTTTGTTCCTATTAGAGACAGCATGACCCAAAGGTATCTTTCCATCAAAGACTGATTATCTCTGAATCTTAGATGTATCGCAAAGGCTGTTGAGACCTAGCCAATGGATTTTACTTGCATGAGCTATTGCATAGCTCCCGAAGGGAAGGGAAACAAAGGGGGAGGGAGGCAAGAGAGAACTTGGAGCCCAACAATAAATAGCTCTTTGTACCAGTCTTCCCCACCCCGAACCCCATACTGCTGAGATCATAGAGTAAGTTAGCAGCATGTGGTAGAAGGCGATGCTGCCCAGTAGCTTGGCAGCTTGTGACCAGATGTGAACTTGTCTGTCCACAGTGTGCGGCTGTGACCTGGCCCAAGGGGGCTTCTTCATAAAGAACGGGGAGTATCTCTGCACCCTGGACTACCAGAGGATGTATGGCACACGATGCCATGGCTGCGGAGAGTTTGTGGAAGGAGAGGTGGTGACTGCCCTGGGCAAGACCTACCATCCCAACTGCTTTGCCTGCACGATCTGCAAGTAAGTGTGGCTTCCACCAATAGGAAATGTTGGATTCTGCCCTCAGAGCTTGGAATGTGCACGTTGGTCTTGAGTTGTACTTAGTCTTAAAATAGTTTTCCTTAAAAAAAAATTATGTTTACTGATGTATAGTTGATTTATAATGTTGTGTTAGTTTCAGGTAAACAACAAAATGTTTCAGTTATGTCTCTATATATTATTTATCTGGTGGCTCAGGTGGTAAAGAATCTGCCTGCAATGCGGGAGACCCAGGTTCAATCCCTGGGTCAGGAAGATGCCCTGGAGAAAGAAATGGCAACCCACCGCAGTATTCTTGCCTGGAAAATTCCATGGACTGAGAAGCCTGGCAGGCTAGGCTACATAAAGTCCATGGGGTCACAAAGAGTTGGACATGACTGAGTGACTAACATACTTTCTTCATATATATATACATATATATAATATATGTGTTATTTATGTTGTACATATATACTATATTTATTATTTGTATTATATGCATTATTTTTCATGTTCTCTTCCATTATAGATTATTATAATATATTGAATATAGTTCCCTGTGCTGTACAGTAGAGTCTTTACGTTTGTCTATTTTATATATAGTAGTTTATATCTGCTAATTGCAAACTCCTAATTTATCCTTCCCCTCTCCTTTCCCCTTTGATAGCCATGTTTGTTCTGTATTTGTCTGAGCCTGTTTCTGTTTTTGTAAATAAATTCATTTGTATCATTTTTTTTAGATTCTACATATAAGTGATATCATATATTTCTCTGTATATTATTTTTTCTGATCCTCCTTTAGATGTTTTTGTTTTCCTACTGTATTATCAGGCTTAGTTAAAAAGTAATTTAGTTAGGGAACTTTATAGGGAATGTCCTCCACTAAATAGTGTGACTGATCTTAAGTGGCTGGGAACTGAATCTGAAAGCAGCTCCAGGTCTTGAGACATTTTGAGCAATGGAAACATGGGAGAAGATGGCATAAATACTTGGAAAGATAAAGCTTCTTTGGAAGTATCAGCTCTTACATGTGTGGGTGTGGGTGTGGGTGTGTAAAATTATCTCATTTGCTCTATAGCCAGGGAGAGCTAACAGCCTCAAGGATCAAATTGGACCTGTTTTGTAAATAAAGTTTTATTGGAACACAGCCATGCCCATTTGCTTATATATTGTCTATGACTACTTTCAATCCCAAAGAAAGGCAATGCCAAAGAATGCTCAAACTACCGCACAATTGCACTCATCTCGCAAGCTAGTAAAGTAATGCTAAAAATTCTCCAAGCCAGGCTTCAGCAATATGTGAACCATGAACTTCCTGATGTTCAAGCTGGTTTTAGAAAAGGCAGAGGAACCAGAGATCAAGTTGCCAACATCCGCTGGATCATGGAAAAAGCAAGAGAGTTCCAGAAAAACATCTATTTCTGCTTTATTGACTGTGCCAAAGTCTTTGACTGTGTGGATCACAATCAACTGTGGAAAATTCTGAGAGAGATGGGAATACCAGACCACCTGACCTGCCTCTTGAGAAATCTGTATGCAGGTCAGGAAGCAACAGTTAGAACTGGACGTGAAACAACAGACTGGTTCCAAATAGGAAAAGGAGTACGTCAAGGCTGTATATTGTCACCCTGCTTGTTTAATTTACATGCAGAGTACATCATGGGAAACGCTGGGCTAGAAGTCTGTATGCAGGTCAGGAAGCAACAGTTAGAACTGGACGTGAAACAACAGACTGGTTCCAAATAGGAAAAGGAGTACGTCAAGGCTGTATATTGTCACCCTGCTTGTTTAATTTATATGCAGAGTACATCATGGGAAACGCTGGGCTGGAAGAAACACAAGCTGGAATCAAGATTGCTGGGAGAAATATCAATAACCTCAGATATGCAGATGACACCACCCTTATGGCAGAAAGTGAAGAGGAGCTAAAGGGCCTCTTGATGAAGGTGAAAGAGGAGAGTGAAAAAATTGGCTTAAAGCTCAACATTCAGAAAATGAAGATCATGGCATCCGGTCCCATCACTTCATGGGAAATAGATGAGGAAACAGTGTCAGACTTTATTTTGGGGGGCTCCAAAATCACTGCAGATGGTGACTGCAGCCATGAAATTAAAAGATACTTACTCCTTGGAAGGAAAGTTATGAACAACCTACATAGCATATTCAAAAGCACAGATATTACTTTGCCGACTAAGGTCCATCTAGTCAAGGCTATGGTTTTTCCTGTGGTCATGTATGGATGTGAGAGTTGGATTGTGAAGAAAGCTGAGCGCCAAAGAATTGATGCTTTTGAACTGTGGTGTTGGAGAAGACTCTTGAGAGTCCCTTGGACTGCAAGGAGATCCAACCAGTCCATTCTGAAGATCAGCCCTGGGTGTTCTTTGGAAGGAATGATGCTAAAGCTGAAACTTCAGTACTTTGGCCACCTCATGCAAAGAGCTGACTCATTGGAAAAGACTCTGATGCTGGGAAGGATTGGGGGCAGGAGAAGAAGGGGACGATCAAGGATGAGATGGCTGGATGGCATCACGGACTCAATGGACGTGAGTCTGAGTGAACTCCGGGAGATGGTGATGAACAGGGAGGCCTGGCGTGCTGCGATTCATGGGGTCGCAAAGAGTCAGACACGACTGAGCGACTGAACAGAACTGAACTGATGACTGCTTCCAAGTGACAGTGGTAGAGTAGTTGAGATAGAAACCTTAGGATCTGCGCAGTCTAAAAAAGTATTTACAATCTGATCTTTCAGAGGGGAAAAGCTGTCAACTCCTCCTCTCTAGGAACCTATCGTCAATCAAGGTTAAGTCTTTATTGCACAAAGCAGCTTGATTAAAATGGTCAATCACAGAGAAGAGGGAATTTAACTAGTTGACCCATACTGATTGAGTAATTCCATGTCTTTTGGTATGATGTTGATCATATGTGTTCAGTTTTGCTATGCCTTTGTAAAAACTGTAGTTCAGTTCATTTTATTTTCCAGTATTTCCTGTTTTTAGGCAGAGAAATGTAAACTCTAGAAGCATAAATTTGATTTTAGACTGTTAATTAACTGGATAATACTCATTGGATGAATCATAATAAGATGTAGATGAAATATCCTTAATCAAATTATTCTAAAATAACTTTTTGTAGCTCTTAGGTCGTTTCTCAATTATATATTTTTAAGTGATAATTTTAACGTTCTGGGTTAATGAGCTGAATTTTTTCCGTAATCAACGGCAAAGTTTCCTTTTGACCTCTCCCTGTTCAGGCTGCCGCCCACAGTCTGGCTGAGAACCTTGGGCGGCATTCAGGAAGCTCTGTTTCTGATCCTCTTTCCTGGGCTGGTTTGAGACCTCTGTGAGCTAACTTTTCCATGGCAGTTGCCTTGTCTATAAGATGAGAGGCTGTGGACTAGATAAGAGTGATTCCCCAAACCTGGGTGGTCACTGGAATCCCCAAGGGAAGGTCTCTTTTTTTCTTTTCTTAATTGGAGGATAATTGCTTTACAATGTTCTGTCATACAGCAACTCAAATCTGGCATAAGTATACATATGTCCCCTCCCTCTTAAACTTCCCTGCTACCCCCCCAACTCCAGCTCACCCACCCCTCTAGGTTGTCACATATCACCAGGTTGGCGCTTAGGAAAGGTCTTTTTAAAAATATCTGTTTCTATGTATTGACACAAGGAGCTCAGTGGGGTGCCCTGTCACAGCCTAAAGGGGTGGGATGAGGCGTGGGTGGGGGCGGTTCAAGAGGGAGGGGACATATGTATGTATGCTTCCGGCTGATTTGCATGATTGTGTGGCAAAAGCCAGCACAAAGTCATGAAGCAATTATCCTACAATTAAAAAATTTTTAAAAAGGCTAGAAGGCCCTGGCCCCGGTAAACTCTAAGAGCCTTCCTCATCTTGGCCCTGAGAGATCATTGCTTCAGGCTGGTGATGATGGACAAATATTCATCAGCCACAGCCTTGTCTCTGGAGGTTTGAGCCAACTGAGAGGTGCCTGCTGCTGATGGTCTAAGCTGCTGGTGCTGCCTAATGACACCAATTCTTCCTGCTTGGGAGGCCACCTTTACAGCTGACAAACTGCTTTCATGTAGAAATTAATCTAACCCTTTCAACAATTCTGTGAGGTCAATTAGCAATTCCTATTCCTACTGATGAGTGACTTTGAGACCCAGAGTCCAAGGGATTTTCCCAGTCCTTCACATCACAAAGCCAATATTTGAACTCACAGGTTCAGACTCTAAATCCAGTTCTCTTTCTGTCACAAACATTCATGCAAATAACAGAAGGAAGTGAACCCATGTAGGCGGAGCACTAGGAAAATGAAAGGGATCATTTATGAAATAACAGAGTTCAAAATTCAGAGCACCCTGCCCCTTGTTGAGAACTGGACTCTGGTTTGTTCCATGGTGGATCTGTGTGGGGGTTCAAGTCTAGAAATATAAGCCTAAATCAGAGACAGGGTCTGGACTAGCATGAGGCCAGGGAGGTGCCTGGGCACACACTTTAAAGGGGGTGCTCACTCCCAGGACATTCGGTCCTCCTGAGAGTGGGGACCTCCTTTAATGCTGTATCCTGAGTACCTCACTGGCCTCCTTCTGGCCCTGGCCCTGATCAGAGGCAAAGAAATTGTGCTTATTATGTCAACAGACCCTTCACTCCCTGATGGCCTTGTTACAGAGGAGGCTGGATGTTTGTCTGTCTTTAAATGATGAGTGTGAATTGATGGGCTAGCTGGCACCCACCAGAGTGTGACCTTGATTGTTGAAGAAAGAGCAAGTTCTGGGTTGGTGGACACCACCCACCCATGCCTGTGGCATGTTTCTCCCTAGCTGGTCAATCCATGCAAGTCACTTACCCTCTCTGGGCTTTATCTGAGCAATGGAAAATAGCATGGAACCAGGAGACCGCCTCAACCCAGCACTTGTAAAACTTGGGGGTGTGATTTAAAATTCTCCTCGAGGACTGGCACCAAGCACATTTGTGGAGTTGTTTTAAATCCAGATTTACTACCTGTGTGTGCAGGATGGTTAATCACCAACTGTTAGGTGATGAAGGGCAACTTAAAGTACCTGTGAACATAAAATTCATGTCTAGAAGCCTGACTTTCCTTCTGATTCAGATGGGTGGGGATGTTTAGCTTGTAAATTTTAAATTTCCTAATTGACAGAATCACACATATGAAAATTCATGTTGAAGATCATTGGTACATTGGCCAGTGGCAAGTGAGCAGGCATGGAAACTGTCATATGGCTATTAATTAATGACTTACTTTTTTAAAGCTATCTGCTTGCTGGGAGGAGAAGAAACAGAACATACCTGCAGAAGGCAATATTTAAAAAAAAAATGTGCTGTGATTTATTGATGAATGTCTAATGTGAAAGGAAATAACCTCTGAAAGGAAGCGAATACTAATTTTTAAACAGATATGATAGCACAGTTGGTAAAGAATCTGCCTGCAATGCAGGAGACCCCAGTTTGAATCCTGGGTTGGGAAGATCCCCTGGAGAAGGGAAAGGCTACCCACTCCAGTATTCTGGCCTGGAGAATTCCATGGACTGTATAGTCTATGGGATCACAATGAGTTGGACAAGACTGAATGACTTTCACTTTCACTAATGTGAAAGAAGATAATCTCTGAAAGGAAGTGAATACTAATTTTTAAACAGATATTTACAGCATTTTCATATTTAATCCATGTTTATAAGGGACTGAGTCCCTAGAAATGTGAGGTATTCATTTTGTCCATTGCATGACAATGTCTAATTTAGGATTGTTATCATTTAGATCTAGGGAATGTGAAGAGTTAATGTTTGCCCTGTATGACCAGCTCTCTTGGAGGCGCCTTAAGCTTGAATAGGAATTCATGACATTTCAAACACTTCTTCATGGTAGTATTTCAGTTTGGAAGTGGAAAATTTTACTGTGTGTGCCCTGCTGGATGGCTTGCTGCAACGTCCCTCCACTGAGGGGTGGAGGTAAATGGTTTCATTTACTATCTGGTTGCCTGTAGAAGTGTGCATTCTTTCCTCTTAAAATGAGGCACGTTTGTTTGTTTGGACTGGATCCAGCTGGCCGGCTTGGTTCAGACTGCATTTCAGACGTTTTGGCTGGTGCTCCTCCACGTAATGAATTGGCGCTGGAGGGCAGCAAAGCAGAAGGAGTGAGGGAAAGGGATGAAATTGCCACAATAACCTTGAGGGCAATGTCTTTCCAGGCGCCCGTTTCCACCCGGAGACCGAGTCACGTTCAATGGGAGAGACTGCCTCTGCCAGCTCTGCTCACAGCCGATGTCTTCCAGCCCCAAAGAAGCCTTCTGCACTGGCAGTAAGTGCCCCAGCCACGTGTTGACACAAATTCCTTCATTCCTCAAAGGCAGCGTAGGGGGGCACCTTCCTTGCTGAGAAACTCTGGTAGCCAGAGTCAAGAGTAGGCCTATTTAAGGCATTTTCACTGTAAAACGTGATGTGTGGAAAAGCCTTCACTAAAGGCAATGCAGAGAGAGGTGTCTCCCTTCTCTCAAAAGAAGGAGAATTGGACATTTAACTGTGCCTTTTGATGGTAAATGAAGGAAAAAGAATTATAACGTGTTAGATCAGAAATGCCCCTCTCTGGGCATGGAGGTTAAACTGTGAGCGCATTTGGTGATGATGTGACTGATACTGCTGTGTGTTAAAAAGTTATCCCCACTGTGCCTTGGGCGAATGTGGTGGTTTACGCTTACTCTTAAATTATTCCTTGCTATCCTCAACTATTCTTTATTCCCTTGGAGGATTTTTTTTTCTTTTTTTCTTATTTATTTATTTATAGTAAGTCCTTGTTGGTTATGTATTTTTTAATTTTTTGGCCACACCCCTGACCAGGGATCAAACCCACTCCCCTAAGGTTGGAAGGCAGAGTCTTAACCACTGGACTGCTGGGGAAGTCTCCCACCTGGAGGGTTTCTGACATTTATTCACAAATAGATAATTTTCTGAGCACCTACGATGTGTGTTGTTTGCACTGGAGATATAGAGGGAACAAAACATACTCAACATCTTTAGGAAGTTCATTTTTTAGTGGGGTAGATAGACAATGAATGGAGGTACAAATATATCTAATATGCACAGAAGATTAACACAGGGAGAAAAAGCAGGGCAATGGGTCTGTTTGTATGGGGCAATCTGAGAAACCTCTCTTGTTACCCAAGGATAGATCTGAAGAAATATGGGGACAAGCTGTCCATACACCATGGGATTTGTGATTTTTGATGACAAGAGCTTGTCTGACCTATAGGAATCCAAAGAAAACCAACTTCCCTCCAAATAAAAGCAGTGGCCAATTGAAGTATTTCTTCTAGTAAATAACATTGAGTAGGTCACTTCATGATGAACTGAGAGGGATTCTGAATTCAGAGCACCAAGCTCTCCTTCCTGCTCTTTCCTGGGGCATTAGGACATGGACTAGAGGTTTGCCTCCATTTCTGCGGATTGTGCCCATCCTTGGAGAACACATGCCTTGAAGCCCTACCAGTCTCAGCACCTAAGAATGAGATAAGCCTCTTCTGCTCTGGAGGAATTTTGTGTCATTTATAATAGCAATTCCAAATCTTCCTGTTAAAGTAGAAGATTCATATCTGTTAAAAATAAGAATGTTATGACCCAAAAGCATTTGCATAGAAATTGGATTTTGACCATTGGGAAAAAAGAAAGAAAGAAATGTATTAGTTGCATCTTATTCAATACACATGATCAGATTCTTAGCACGTGGATTTCTCTGCCCTCTTGTTAAATAACAGCAGCCTGGGTAGGAGAAGGGCTACCACACAGAGCACAATCCTAGACCACTACGAGAGTCCCAGGTCCTTCACTCTTCTTACCTGCTCTGCCCTATGAAGGTCATTGGGAAGGTGAGCTGGGGTGAGAATAGGCACCCCGACCCCCTTGATTGAGAGGGCTTGCTTTGAAAGTATGTTACCGTAAACATGGAAGGAATTCTTCAGTAAAGTTAAGGAAAGGAAGATTGGGACTTCCCTGGCAGTGCAGTGGTTAACACTTCATCTTCCAATGCAGGGGCTGCAGGTACAATCCCTGGTCAGGGAGCTGAGATTCCACATGCCTCTTGACCAAGAATCTAAACATAAAAACAAGCCATATTGTAACAAATTCAGTAAAGGCTTTAAAAATGGTCCATACTGAAAAAAAAAAAAACAACACACACACACTTTAAAAAAGCAAAGAAAAAGAAAGTTGCATGAGTCCCAGGATCGGATGACAGCTTAACAGAGGATCGTATCCCTAGGCTGAGAATAGGAATGACTGTGTCCTCTTATTCTGTGCAGTCCTTTAGTCCAGGCATACTTCTTGATAGGTGAGGAAATTGGGGCCCAAAGTCACACAAGTTACCCAATCATAGGTAGCTTGTTAGAGGCAGGTCTCCTGACTCCTGGCTTGGGGCTGTCTTTGTTTCATCCAAGACTCCTCTTTGTTCGGTTTAAGAAATAGAACCAAGATATTTTTGAAGGCTTTTGGTCCTTTTCCTTCATGTAATTTTTGGGAACATAATCATAACTCCACCAAAATGGTTATTCTGATTTTTATTAAACGTTGTTTTGCTTTACCTATATTTTCTTTTATATGAAGTCATTATGCACATAGAAAAGCAATTAAAATTCTAAGTGTAAAAATGTATCATACTCAAATTCATTACATTTCTAATGTTATATTTGACATTTATTATATACATACAAATTATTGGTCCAAATCCTTTTTTAATTTATTTTTTCTCCTTTGCTCTCAATGCATGAAATTCTTTCTCTGTGCTGTTCTTTTGGTCAGAACATTTTTATTTTCAAAAAGTACTCATCTATTTAGATAAGTACTCAAATAGCATCTCTGGAACATGTGGGTGTGAGTATCTGTCAAAAAGAGAACTCTTATATATGGATACACACATGCAAAATACCCAAAGGAGGCAGGCACACAAATACAAGAGCAAGGGAATTTTCAGCAAGTTTCTAAAATTCATTGGAACATAATTACAGAACACTTGTTTGTTCTTTGCAATTCTTTAAGAAATGCCCTATATTTTAAAACTATCCTGATTTTACTTTATTCTTATTTTTTAAAAAAGTTCTTAACTTGGCAAAGCTAAAGGAAAGCAAAAAAAAAAAAAAAAAGAAAAGAAACCCTTCTTTGATATGTTCACAGTGGTGATGAAATTAGAGAGCCAAGGTCTTCTTTTTCCTTTGAAATGTTTTTTCAAAAATGTTTGCACTTCTGAACTGAAATTTCATTTCACATTCTGCGGCTGGTTTTCCATCGTCACTGAATAGGAGGCAAAGACAGTGAGAGAGGGAGAGAAGAAGTAAAGAGGGATCAACAGAAGACAGGTTAATAATGTGATGAGAATTTACACAAAACAGCCTCTATCTGTGCTTACTCTGCAGAAGTGCAGGGGCCGCCATGTCTGTCTGGCCTGATTTAGGGAGAACTCCTAGGGGGATGCCTATGATATCTTGTGCACCCTGCTTGGTGCTTCCTTCCACATTATAATAGTTCTTCTCACTTTTATATTTATTTTGTTGTCTTCTTCAAACATTCACATAGTACTCATGTGATCAGACATTGCATAGATGGTCTAGAAATTTGAACTTTTTAATTCTCATGACCACCCTAAAGGTTGGCACTAACTATCTCCTTTTCACAGATGAAGAAACGAGGGCGACTGTTCAGTTCAGTCGCTCAGTCATGGCTGACTCTTTGCAGCCCCATGGACTGCAGGATGCCAGGCCTCCCTGTCCATTGCCAACTTCCAGAGTTTATTCAAACTCATGTCCATTGAGTCAGTGATGCCATCCAACCATCTCATCCTCGGTCGTCCCCTTCTCCTCCTGCCTTCAATCTTTCCCAGCATCAGGGTCTTTTCAAATGAGTCAGTTATTCATATCAGGTGGACAAAGTATTGGAGTTTCAGCTTCAGCATGAAGCTGAAGTGAATATTCAGGACTGATTTCCTTGAGGATGGACTGGTTAGATCTTCTTGCTTGGAAGAGTCTTTTCCAACACCACAGTTCAAAAGCATCAATTCTTCAGCATTTAGCCTTCTTTATGGTCCAACTCTCATATCCGTACATGACTACTGGAAAAATCATAGCTTTGACTAGATGGACCTTTATCGGCAAAGTAATGTCTCAGCTTTATGCTGTCTAGGTTGGTCATAACTTTTCTTCCAAAGAGTAAGTGTCTTTTAATTTCATGGATTCAGTCACCATCTGCAGTGATTTGGGAGCCTCCCAAAATGAAATCTCTCACAGTTTCCACTGTTTCCCCATCTATTTGCCATGAACTGATAGGACCAGATGCCATGATCTTCGTTTTCTGAATGTTGAGTTTTAAGCCAGCTTTTTCACTCTCCTCTTTCACTTTCATCAAGAGGCTCTTTAGTTCTTCTTCCCTTTCTGCCATAAGGGTGATGTCATCTGCATATATGAGGTTATTGATATTTCTCCCGGCAATCTTGATTTCAGCTTGTGCTTCATCCAGCCCAGTGTTTCTCATGATGTACTCTGCATAAACGTTAAATAAGCAGGGTGACAGTATACAGCCTTGATGTACTCCTTTCCTGATTTGGAAGCAGTCTGTTGTTTCATGTCCAGTTCTAACTGTTGCTTCCTAACCTGCATACAGGTTTCTCAAGAGGCAGTTCAGGTGGTCTGGTATTCCCATCTCTTGAATTTTCCACAGTTTGTTGTGATCCACATAGTCAAGGGCTTTGGCATAGTTAATAAAGCAGAAATAGATGTTTTTCTGGAACTCTTTTGCTTTTTTGATAATCCAGTGGATGTTGGCAATTTGATCTCTGGTTTCTCTGCCTTTTCTAAATCCAGCTTGAACATCTGGAAGTTCATGGTTTACACACTGTTGAAGCCTGGCTTGGAGAATGTTGAGCATTATTTTGCTAGTGTGTGAGGTGGGTGCAATTGTGCAGTAGTTTGAGCATTCTTTGACATTGCCTTTCTTTGGGATTGGAATGAAACTGACCTTTTCCAGTCCTGTGGCCACTGCTGAGTTTTCCAAATTTGATGACATATTGAATGCAGCACTTTCACAGCATCATCTTTTAGGATTTGAAATAGCTCAACTGGAATTCCGTCACTTCCACTAGCTTTGTTCGTAGTGATGCTTCCTAAGGCCCACTTGACTTTGCATTCCAGGATGTCTGGCTCTAGGTGAGTGATCACACCATAGTGATTATCTGGGTCATGAAGATCTTTTCTGTATAGTTCTTCTATGTATTCTTGCCACCTCTTGTTAATATCTTCTGCTTCTGTTTGGTCCTTACCATTTCTGTCGTCTATGGTGCCCATCTTTGTATGAAGTATTCCCTTGGTATCTCTAATTTTCTTGAAGAGATCTCTAGTCTTTCCCATTCTATTGTTTTCTTCTATTTCTTTGTGTTGATTACTGAGGAAGGCTTCTTATCTCTCCTTACTATTCTTTGGAACTCTGCATTCAAATGGGTATATCTTTCCTTTTCTCCTTTGCTTTCACTCTCTTCTTTTCACAGCTATTTGAAAGGCCTCCTCAGAAAACTATTTTGCATTTTTGCATCTTTTTTTCCTTGGGGATGGTGTTGATCCCTGCCTCCTGTACAATGTCAGGAACTTCCGTCCATAGTTCTTTAGGCACTCTGTCTATCAGATATAATCCCTTGAATCTATTTCTCACATCCACTGTATAATTGTAAGGGATTTGATTTAGGTCATACCTGAATGGTCTAGTGGTTTTCCCCACTTTCTTCAATTTAAGTTTGAATTTCGCAATAAGGAATTCATGATCTGAGCCATAGTTAACTCCTGGTCTTTTTTTTTTTTTTTGCTGACTGTATAGAGCTTCTCCATCTCTGGCTGTAAAGAATATAATCAATTTGATTTTGGTACTGACTATCTGGTAATGTCCATGTGTAGAGTCTTCTCTTGTGTTGGAAGAGGGTGTTTGCTATGATCAATATGTTCTTTTGGCAAAACTCTATTAGCCTAGGCCCTCCTTCATTCTGTACTCCAAGGCCAAATTTGCCTGTTATTCCAGGTATTTCTTGACTTCCTACTTTTGCATTCCAGTCCCCTATAATGAAAAGGACATCTTTTTTGAGTGTTACTTCTAGAAGGTCTTGTAGGTCCTCATAGAACTGTTCAACTTCAGCTTCTTCAAAGGTTAAATAATTTGCCCAAGGTCATCCAGTGGTGATGCTGGGATATGAACCCAGGCTCCAGATGCCACATTACCATCCCTGATATTTATCTCCCAGGGTGGTATCTCTCTGACTTCCAAAGATGAGGTGCTGAGCTTTGGAACGATGATCTGACTTGTCTGCAGATTTACCCAAGTATCTGCCTTCAAAGGCTATGCACTTTCTGTCTGCCACCGTTGCCTCCCTGGTGTAGCAAGGTTTGGTGAATGAAAACCATCAGGAAGTGATGCATAGAAACATACTACCTTCACTGAAAGATGATTGCCCTTGAGTTAGTTAAAACTTTTGCTTCATACAATCTAATGCAGTAAGCAACAAACATTCTATATCATGGAGATAACAGTAAACGTTGCCTCACAGGCTTATGATGACCATTCGTTAGACTGCTTTTACTATTAAGAAGAAAATCAGTTGCTCACGTCTAGCTGATTCATACTTTAGAAATGGAAATGTATGTCCGGAGAGCATGACACTCTCCAGAAGGTTATTGACATTCCTGTAAAGCCTAACTCCACTCCATTTTTCCTGTATCTGCCAGTGACTGAGAGACAGATTCTCATGGGTTAAGGAGCCATGTGAGTGAGAGTCGACGTGTGACAATCTAGAGGGCAGGGAATTGGGTTTGGATGTTGCTTCTTGCACAGCTCTGGTCTATTTCAGGCATCCGAGCAGAAGTGGGTTGCTGTCTACAATCACCCTTTCCATTTCAGAGGGTGTCTGACTAGTGTCTGATTGTGTGTGGGTTTGGCAGATTGATGCGATGAACACCCACACACATATACATCCAAAGCCATCTTCCTCCCCTTTACCCACCCTGTACAGCGCTTTCGTTGTTCCCATTGCAGTTGGAACTCCCACGGGTATTGGAGCAATGGTCTACTCGGACTGAATTGAAATCTTTTCAGATAAACAGTCATGCACATGTTTTCAAAGGGGAGGATGAATTTTTCAATTATTTTACTTTTCTATTTGGTGCAATAGCTTTTAATAGTTGCGCTATAATTTTTCTTCTATCTATGTTCTTTCTCAAAAAAGCATCTGTGGGTTGAGCGGGCTTGTCTGCTGAGACTGTAGGTGGAGTGGTGATGATATGATGCTGGCGTCTGCCTGCCTGGGTCACGCTCTGGCTCTAGTCATCTCCTGTCTCCATGGGATGGCGATAGGGACCTACCTTGTGTGATTAAATAAGTAAACACATAAAAGCACTGAATACTTATCAAACAAGAACTTACTAGTTAGGCAATGCGTGAATTTTTGTGTAGTACAGTCTCAATTGAGACTGTGCTTTTTTTTCACTCTGATGTTCACAGTGGCTGGCTTTTCTGTTCATCTGATATTTTCTACCAATATGTAAAGCCAATGAAGGCAGGAATACATGCATACAGGCAATCCATGGATTGTTGGATTTTGACTCATGGTGATGTGTCTTACGGCAGAGTCTCCAAAACAGATTGGCCCCCCCTTTCTTGAGACACTTTATTGCTGGAGGATTGGTTGGCGAGGGAGGCTTGGCAGGGCACTGCTAAAGAGTATGGTTCTGGACAGACTGAGAGTTAGTGTTTGTGTGTATCCTAGGTCTACAATGCTGTGTGACCTTGAGAACTCAATCTCTACCTGCATTTCTTTGTCTATAAAATGGGAACAATAATGGTTCCTTTCTCATTGGGTTGTTGTGGGGATTTATACAAGTGAAAGTACTTAAAAGATGCCTGACACATAATAAGCTCATCCAGGTGATGACCATTGTTCCTTAAGGAAGTTATGAGACTAGAACTTGAGCTTCGAGATAATTTAGAATCAGGAACAGAAAGTGCATAACCTAATAGCTTAGAATGTGGCCGCTGTGTTCCAGAGCCTGGCTTTGACTCCTGGTCCTGTCTTCTCCTAGACATGGAGTCAGGGGCAAGTTACTGGATGTCTCAGAACCTTCAGGTTTGCATCTGAAAAGTAGATAATGGTTACTCTGAAGGGTTGTTATGAGAATTAAATAAGATACTACAGGGGTAAACAGTCTTAATGTGGGGAGGGTACTTATTACAACAGCACTTGGGGGACCCAGACAAAGACTTTGTTTTTCCACCTTCTGAGAAGAGAAGTTGCAAAGTTAGAGTGAGGGGACTAGGCCTCTGTAGGCCTCGAGGAGCTTGGCAGTGTGGAGCTTGGCTTAGCCTGGAGGATGACTAGAGAAAAGCAATGTTCCAGAAAGATTAAGGCAGTGATGGAAATTGTTGTTTAGTCACTCAGTCGTTCCTAACTCTTCTGTGACACCATAGGCTGTAGCCTGCCAGGCTCCTTTGTCCATGGGATTTTCCAGTTAAGATTACCAAAGTGGGTTACTGTTTCCTTCTCAGGACATCTTCTTGACCCAAGGATCAAACCCATGTCTCCAAGCTGCCTCCTGCATTGCAGGTGGATTGTTTTTACCACTAGGAAGTGGCAATGGTGGTGTGCAAAATCAGTAATTTGGCATCAGTGTTCAGAGCTGAGGACACCATTGACTGTGGTGGTGGCTGTGAGAAAAGATGAGAAAGACAAATGAAAAGATGATGTCAAAGAAAGATATGGATGTTGCTCATTTATTCAATGAACATTTCTTTGCATACCTATTGTGTTTCAGGCACCAGCCAAATTCTTCATTACACAGCCAGCTCATGTATTAGTATGATATGTTTGTCACAGTTAAGAAATCAACACTGATGTGTGGTCCATTGCCTTTTAACTATTGAGATGTGTGCCCACCTCCACCACCAAGATAATGAACTCATTAAAGATAAGGACCCTGCTGTGTTTCTCTTTTATACAAAGTCTAGCACATAAAGCCCTAGACAAATATTCTGGAAATTGAATGAAAGCCATCTTAATGTCTCAACAGAGCTAATAACAATCTTCTCTTTTAGAATGGGTTTAAATATTCATTGTAAAACAATACAAATATTACAGAAAAGTACAAAAAAGGAGATTAAAAATCACCTGAAACCCCATTACAGTGAGATCACCTCTATTAACATTTTTGGTGGACATGCTTCTGGATTTAGCTCCAAGTGCTATAGGCACATGTATAATTTCTAATAAATTCTCCCCGTGGCATTTTGTTCATGTGGCTTCTTGTCAAAAATCATTTGTTCTTTTGAGTGTCTCACACACAGGCCAATAGGCCCCTGGCTATAGGGCCAGCTCACGTGTGTCCTGGCCAAAACTGTGCTGAGCATTTCTACTGAGGCAGTTATTACTATATAGCCCAGCTGGTTCTTTGTACGTTTATCTCTCTAGCCAGATCATGAGCTACCTAACAACAAGGACTGTTGGTTTTATTTTGTTTATTTTTTTCTTTTGTCCCTATGAATAGCACTGTGCATGTAGCAAGTACATGAATGTTCATTTAGTGGGTAAATTGATGCCATCCCAGGAGAGC
Organism: Madoqua kirkii; assembly: GCA_006408675.1. Classification (NCBI taxonomy): domain Eukaryota; kingdom Metazoa; phylum Chordata; class Mammalia; order Artiodactyla; family Bovidae; genus Madoqua; species Madoqua kirkii. The sequence goes on along the minus strand of SJYC01054577.1, from coordinate 1,854 downwards.
ATTTGAGGCAGTAAATCTCAGCTCCCAGGTCCAGAATGTTGAGTTCTGCATGCTACTTGAATGATGATGATGAGGTGGCTCTTGTGGTTTTGTAAAAATTACATAGTACTGCTTGGGTGCATGAGGGCAAAGTGTATTGGCAGATTTAAACATTCATCTTCTCATCTTGTTTACAAATTTTTCTTCTTATTTTCTAAAAGGTAAAGGAGTTATTGCTTTAGATAATTTGTTTGATGACAGCGTCATTGTTTTTTTTTTAAGTAGAAGTGTCAGGGGAGGTATTTCCCAACTTTGAGTGTGAGGTTGACACAGGCCTCGCCTCTCTGGGAGCTGAGGGTGCCAGCCCATGGCCTCGAGGGACAGAGTCTAACCTGGCATAGAAGTTCCAGTATTGCTCTGTTGAGTGTGGATTGTATTACTGAGAGTTTGCCATTTACATAGTAGCCAGAGATTCATTGCAGAAGGACAAGGTATGTTACAAAATGGAGCATTAATTTTAGATTTTTCAGACTGAAATCTCTTAGAATTAGGAGTCAGACATAAAGATTCCAGAGTGACATTATGTTTTCACTTAACCAGAACCTGGATTATCTCAGTTGCAAGAAAAGAAGAGAAGTTCCTGACTTATAGAAATGGGTCCAACTCAGGACAAAAAAGTGAACATGGATACAAAAAATGTTTCAGGGGTTGGAAAGTTACTGGTATTGTGTTATTTGCTCTTTTCATTTTATTAGATATGACTTTTATGTAATAAGACCCATATCTTCTGACAGCTCATCAATAAAACTAGAATTTTAATGATTGGAAGAGTGGTTATTCCTCAGTTTAATTTTTCAGCAGCAGTAATGATTTAGCTGTTCAAAGGATTGTTGTGTATAGCTATAGTTGTATATTCCTATAGTCTGTTCTCAGAAGGATACTGAGAAATTACTCTTAGTACCTTTCTCCAGAAGAGAGGCAGGAGTCGCAAGGAGATGCAGAAGGGAAGGAATTATTTTTATTGTATGAAAAAAATTAGTCATGTGTATGTACTACCTATTTAAAACAAAAGCACCTCAAAAATAGCATAATATTAAATTTAAAAACTAAAAGGCCCATTCCAGACTGAGGCCTCCTTGCAGTTTGCCCTTGCTGTGACCCTCAGTTGTGTGTGTATTAAGTGACTGGTCACATGATGAAAGGACCGAAACTGACACTCTACCCCTTCTTTTCTTCTTCCTATCTTTGGAATAGAGTCAGTGAGCTGATGTTGGCTAATGAGTCCTGGATCTGAGAAACTGACGTAAATCTCAAGCATGATTTCCTCTTTGGCAAGAGCCCAGTATGCTGGCTGACCATAGCCAGTTAAAGATTTATCATAAACCTCCTCACCGGGTTAAGTTTACAGTTTAATTAAGTGCAAGGACAAAACTTGTTGGTACAGATTTTTTTAAATTGAAATTCATAAAATTAACCATTTTAAAGCAAATGTTAAGTACATTCACAACATTGTCCAACCATCACCTCTATATAGTTCCAAAACATTATCATCACCCCAAAAGAAACCTCTGTACCCATTAAACAGGCACTCCATATTCACCCCTTCTTCTAGCCCCTGCTGCTGCTGCTGCTAAGTCACTTCAGTCGTGTCCGACTCTGTGCGACCCCATAGACGGCAGCCCACCAAGCTCTCCTGTCCCTGGGATTCTCCAGGCAAGAACACTGGAGTGGGTTGCCATTTCCTTCTCCAATACATGAAAATGAAAAGTGAAAGGGAAATCGCTCAGTCGTGCCCGACTCTTCACGACCCCATGGACTGCAGCCTACCAGGCTCTTCCATCCATGGGATTTTCCAGGCAAGAGTACTGGAGTGGA
>SJYC01054576.1:0-11014 GCA_006408675.1 Madoqua kirkii | reverse complement strand
ATTCTCCAGGCAAGAACACTGGAGTGGGTTGCCATTTCCTTCTCCAGTGCATAAAAGTGAAAAGTGAAACTGAAGTCGCTCAGCTGTGTCCGACTCATCGTGACTCCACAGACTGCAGCCTACCAGGCTCCTCCATCCATGGGATTTTCCAGGCAAGAGTACTGGAGTGGGTTGTCATTGCCTTCCCCGTGTGTATGCTCAGTCATGTCTAATTCTTTGTAATCTCACAGATTGTAGCCTGCCAAGTTCCTGTGTCCCTGGGATTTGGGATTTTTCTGACAAGAATTCTGGAGTTGGGTTGCCATTTCCTCCTTCAGAAGACCTTCCTGACCCAGGGATCAAACCTAAGTCTCCTGCATATCCTGCATTGGCAGGTAGATTCTTTACCACTGAGCCACCTGGGAATCCCAATAGACTGCTGCTGCTGCTGCTAAGTCTCTTCAGTCATGTCTGACTCTGTGTGACCCCATAGACTGCAGCCCACCAGGCTCCCCCGTCCCTTGGATTCTCCAGGCAAGAACACTCGAGTGGGTTGCCATTTCCTTCTCCAATGCGTGAAAGTGAAAAGTGAAGTTGAAGTCTCTCAGTCATATCCAAGTCTTCGTGACCCCTTGCACTGCAGCCTGCCAGGCTCCTCCATCCATGCGATTTTCCAGGCAAGAGTACTGGAGTGGGGTGCCATAGCCTTCTCTGCCAAATACACTAAGACAGCTTAAAAATAAATATAAAGAACTTTTGGGACAGCTTAAATATAAATATGAAGTGAAAGTGAAGTCGATCAGTCATGTCCGACTCTTTGCAACCCCATGGACTGTAGCCCACCAGGTTCCACTATCCATGGGATTGCCTGGAGAACCCACTGGAGTGGTTGCCAGTTCCTTCTCCAGGAGATCTTCATGACCCAGGGATCGAACCCAGGTCTCCCACGTTTCAGGCAGGCACTTTAACTTCTGAGAAACCAGGGAGGCCCAATATACTAGTATATGTAACATTACATGGGTGGGACCACATGATGTTTGCTGGTCTATCTGCAATCTACTTTATTTACTGATAAGAATGGAGATCTATCCTTATTAATAAATGTGGATATACATATATACCAGTCATTCTAACTCCGTATAATATCCCAAGTAAATTATTAAGATATAATTTGTTTATTAGATTTCCTATTGCTGGATACTTAAATTGCACCCAAAATATTGTTATTATAAAATATGTGGAGATCAACATTCTTAGGGTATATAACCTTAGGGTAAATTCCTAAGGGTAGGATCACAAGGTAAAAAGAGGTGAACATTTTAACCATGAATAAATATTGTTAAACTATCCTTTGGAAAGGCTAATAAATGTGCACTCTCATCACGAGAATATTCTCTTAAAACCTTCTTATCTTTTTTCCTGAGTTTAAAAACACCACGTGGTTTAGTGAGGATTCCTTACTTGTCTTGCATGAGTAATCATTCCTCAATTCAGAGATAACCACTTTGAAATCTCCTCACTCGTGATCTGAATATTAGTTTTACCCTGTTTCTCCTATTCTCTTCTTCGAGGGCATAATTGGACATGTTAGACCCCTCTTTTTACCTTTCTATCTCATGTTATCCATGACTCTGTCTTGCTTTGCTGCATTCAGGATAACTGCTTCAGCTCTACATTTGATTTACTCTGTCTCTCAGCTTCTTCTCACCTAATCTTCTGCTTAATTCATTCCCAGCACTTTAAATTTTCATGATTATAGTTTTTATTTCTAAATGTTCAGATATTTTCTTTCAAGTATTTACCACTTTTAGTAATACCTTTTCCAAATGCATCATGTTATGTAGCCAATAATTCTAATATAGAAAGTTCCTAGGGTTCTAATTCTGTTGTTCTGTTTTTTATTTATTTTTTGTTTGTTCATTTATTGTCCCGATGATTCTGATGACTCTTCTCTGCCGTAATTTGTTTCTTGGTTACATTCTGTTGTTTTGGATGGTGAACTAATGTTTGGCATTGTTTTGTCTGTGTAATTCCTTGGGTTCAGTGTACATTTCTTCAGAAAAATTTGTGTCTGATTCTGCCAGTTGCTCTACACTATCAGTTTACTAACTTGGGACTACTTGAAATTAATTTATCTGCTTGGGGTCTTCAGAACCTCACTGACCATGCAGTTTCAAGTCTAATTTTGTTCCAGGGAGAACTTGGTGTTTGAATTCCCAGGGCAATGTGCTTTGTTTTCTACTCAGAGTCCAAGCTGTGCCAGACAAGTTTCTTGTCTCCTTTTGTGGATAAGCATATTTTTCTTAGATCATTATTTCAGAGATTATATCCCTCCAAGAGTGCCAGTGTATAGAGAGGCTTCAGGCTCTACTCTTCATTTACACAGCTCCTAAACACTATTTTTTGGCCTAAATGGCCATTCAAACATAAGAATTTTGGTCACCATGCTTAGTAAATAATTCCTTTCATTTCAGATTCAAGTTACCAATTTCTTTTCCATTTTCTCCATTAGAGATTTCTTCTCTTATGAATCCAGTCACAAAATTTAAACTGTATTTTTGTTGTTGTTTTAAATCTCCACTATTTTTAGTTGTATGTTTTGGAATATTTTTCAGATTAGCTAGTGTTGCAAGAAACTCGGGATGAATGAAGTGTGGATTTCAGATATACTTTAGAATAAGTATATCCTAAATAATCCATGGGCCATACTTGGACTAAGAATACTCTTTGTTTATCTGAAATTTAAATTTGATTTGGCATTCTGTATTTTTATTTGCTATATCTGGCAGCTCTAGAACTTAATCCATCATATTGTTGAAAATGGATTCTGGGTTATGTTTTAAGTACAATTTTGAAAAGTCAGACATGGGCGACACGTTCACTGAGTCACTATACATTTGAGAACATAATTTTTTCTCAAATATATCCATTTGTCTTATGGTCACAGTTTTAACCTGGAAATTCTATAGACAATGTTTGAGGGTCTTCACATTTGTAATTTGAAAAAATCTGAGTCCCTAAGTCTCCCTCCCCCTTTTAAGTGATCTTTCTAAATGCTTTCTTTATCCTTGCAGTTTAATAACTTAAAATAGGCCTGGGGTTCAGCCACATGCTCTGTTTTCTTAGAAGAACCACCTAACAGACAAGTTCCATAAGGACATCTAATTGCACTAAGGGCTCTACCTGGGAAAATTCCCAAAGAGACGCTCCAATGACAACCAAACATCCAAAACTTAATGGTCAAGGTGCGTGACCATTGAATCCTTTTTTGCAAGTCTCCCAATTGTGACTTCTGTAGGTTTTGCTTTTAAAAGCCCCTCAAAACTAACTCGCTCCACCCGGCCCCATCCCCTCCCCTGGAATGTACTTTTGGTAACAGTTTGCAAACCTTGTGAACAATAAAGCTGTCCTTTTGCTTTAAGAAAATAATAATCTTGATATTGGCCATTTTTTATAAGCACTTTCTAAAGCAAACTGAATCTTTTTGATCTGTAGTTTCAGAGTTTGTTTTTTTTTTTAACTCATGGAGACATTATATTTTTCAGTGCCTTATTTATTCTGTCCCCTTAGCATATAAAAACACATGTTAGCTTTCCATTTTTCTTCACAGCTATTTCACTATTTTTAAGTGCTTGACACGTTATGAATTCTTATTTTTGTGCAACTGTTCACAGTCCTGTCCTCAACCCTGTCTGGGTTTTCTACACTGAGTCTCTTCTTTGATTTCTTAAGATATATTCATTCTTTTCTTGTCTTGTTGTTTTCCCCACATTTTCTCTTTTTTTCCAATATACTTCCTTTTACCTTAGTCCTTATCTTATCTCATATTTGATCTATTACTTCATAAGCCCAAGCTCTCAACTTTAGTGAGTGTGCTTTTGTTTTTTTTTTAACTCATGGAGACATTATATTTTTCAGAGCCTTATTTATTCTGTCCCCTTAGCATATAAAAACACATGTTAGCTTTCCATTTTTCTTCACAGCTATTTCACTATTTTTAAGTGCTTGACACGTTATGAATTCTTATTTTTGTGCAACTGTTCACAGTCCTGTCCTCAACCCTGTCTGGGTTTTCTACACTGAGTCTCTTCTTTGATTTCTTAAGATATATTCATTCTTTTCTTGTCTTGTTGTTTTCCCCACATTTTCTCTTTTTTTCCAATATACTTCCTTTTACCTTAGTCCTTATCTTATCTCATATTTGATCTATTACTTCATAAAGCCCAAGCTCTCAACTTTAGTGAGTGTGCAAAGCATTTGCAAGATTTTTGTACTATTTTTGCACTTCATTTTCTCCCAAACTATTATCTATATATAAATATTATTTGTTGTAATTCTGTGTTTCCTTTTTTTTTTTTCTTTTTGGTGGGAGCAAAATTCATTTGACAGCTCTCATTTCTGAGTGGGTCATTTTATCCAACCCGCTCTCATTCCAGTATAGGTGCTTGTATTCCTCATGATTTTTCTTTTGTGAATAGGTAGGCACTCAGTAAATTCTTTGTTAGCACATATGGAGTAGCCATAAACCAGTGTTCAGTATTATTTGCTTTGTGTCTCAGATATCAAAAGGGATGGGAGGAAGAGTAAGGGAACTTTGTTTTTGACACACTTCCCTCTTTCTCCTCAAACATTAATAGAGGTTGGAGATGGGTAAATACCCGAGGCTTCACTTTGTTTTCCTGAATACCTTAGATGTTTTCCTGTGTGGTCTATCTGCTTGAACAACACATTTTTTCCCCTGCCTCCCTAACTTTGTTGGCTACTGTTTGTTCATTCAACATCACCAGTTATTAGAGAAATGCAAATCAAAACCACAATGAGATCACTACACACTGGTCAGAATAACCATCATCAAATGTCTATAAATAATAAATGTTGAATAGGAGAAAAGAGAACCCTCATACTCTCTTGGTGGGAATTTAAATTGGTGCAGCCACTGTGGAGAACTGTATGCAGTTTCCTTAAAACACTGAAAACAGAGCTAGCATATAATCCAGCAGTCCCACTAATGGGTATGTATCTGGTAAAAATGAAAACTTTCACTTGAAAAGATATGTGCACCTCAGTGTTCATAGCAGCATCATTTCCCAAAGTCAAGACATGGAAGCAACCTATGTGCCCATCAACAGATGGCTTAAGATGGCTTAAGAAGGGGTTTACATATACACAATGGAATATCGCTCAGCTATAGTAAAGAATGAAATATTGTCATTGCAGCAAAATGGATGTTATGCCTAGTGAGATAAATCAGTCAGGGAAGGACAAAATTGTACAATATCAATGTGGAATCTAAAATCTAACACAAATGAATCCATATATACAACAGAAACTCAAAGACACAGACAACAAACTTGTGGTACCAAAGGCAAGAGGGATGGGGGAGAGACAAATTAGGAGTGTGGACCCAACAGATATAAACTAGTATACACAAAATAGATAAGCAACAGGTATTTACTGTATAGTATGGGTAATCATACTATATGACTCAATGGACTCAATGGACATGAGTTTGAATAAACTCTGGGAGCTAGTGATAGACTGGAGGCCTGGTGTGCTGCAGTCCATGCGGGCACAAAGAGTTGGACATGACTAAGCGATTGAACTGACTGATAGGGAATCATACCCAATATCTTGCAATAACCTATAATGGAATATAATCTGAAAATAAAACCCCACATGAACTACTATGCTATAACCTGAAACTAATACAATATTGTAAGTCAATAATACTTTAATAAAAATAAAAATAAGTAAAATAAGAACATACAAACATTTCTTTCTATCAGATTTGAAATGACAAAATGTACTAACAGTGTTGGCCAAGTGTGGGAGGAGTATGGTATAATATTTTTATAGGCAGCCTGGCAACATTTACCTTGATTCTTATGTTCTCACTCAGCAGTTTCAATATAGGGAATTTACCTTGTTTAAATAGTTTATAGAATGTAAGGATATTTGTTCAAGAGAGTTCAATTGCAGAAGTATTTACAGTAGTAAATAGCCTAGGTGTCCATCAATAGACAACTGGTGAAATAAATTATCATACACTCATCAATGAAATACTACGCAATCATGAAAAGGAATGAAGGAGTGGTGTATGTACAGATATGAAACAATGTCCATCAGTTCAGGTCAGTTCAGTTCAGTCGCTCAGTCATGTCTGACTCTTTGGGACCCCATGAATCGCAGCATGCCAGGCCTCCTTGTCCATCACCAACTCCTAGAGTTCACTCAGACTCACTTCATTAAGTCTGGAAGTAGGGTAAGTATAAAATGGTATGCACAAGAAAAGTTCTTTGTTGTTCAAAAACCATTTAAAAATTCTTGAATTTTATAAGCTTCTAGAGCTTTCAAAATTAAAAGGTAAAGATATTCTAGTACAGAATCAAAAAAGGTAAAGATATTAGCTCAAATGAACCCTTAAGATTTTATTATGGTGTTTTGGAATACTTAAGTGACTTGAGAGCAGAACTGAAGAATGAAGAGAAAGAAAACCATTGGAATTTGGTCTCCATCTTCAGCTGAACACCAACTGCCCTTCAGAACAGACACAGAGGACTTATGCACGGGTCTGGCCATAGGTCCACTCTGACAGCACCTCCTTTTCCCCATATCCCTCACCAAGTTCCAGCTACTGTTTTTTCCTCTCCTGTTTTCTAATATGCCATATTTATTTCTAACTCTTGCCTTTGTGCTATTTCTCCTGCCTTTAATGCTCTTAGAGATCTTTGCATGGTTGGCTTCTTATCCGTCAAGTCTCAGCTAAAATATCACCTTTTCAGATAAAAGTTCCTTACCTGACCTCAGATTCATTCACTTTTATTTTCTTCATATCATTCTCTGAAGATGTCTTATTTGTCTGCCTATTTGTAATCATCTGTAACCCCCTGCTGATGGTAGGTACCTACTATGTTTTTTTTACCACTACACTTTTATGATTCCCCCATAGCTCAGCTGGTAAAGAATCCACCTGCAATGCAGGAGATCCTGGTTCAGTTCCAGGGTTGGAGAGATCCCCTGGAGAATTCTGACGTGACACTTTTATGATTCAGAATAGTACTCAGTGTACATGTGCATGCTAAGTAGCATCAGTTGTGTCCAACTCTTTGTGACCCTAAGGACTATAGCCCACCAGGCTCCTCTGTCCATGGAATTTTCCAGGCAAGAATACTGGAGTGGCTTGCCATGCCCTTCTCCAGGGGATCTTCCCAATCCAAGGACTGAACCCACATCTTGTACATCTCCTGCATTGGCAGGCAGGTTCTTTACTACTAGAACCACCTACTATTCAGAATAGCACTTGGTGTACAGATGTACAGTAGGTGCCTAATATTTATTGAGTGAACAAATGAAGGGATGGTTAATAAATAATCATACATCTAAGTGATTAGTCTCATTCTTCTGTCTTGTCCCAGATTGGGCCTTTAGGAAATTCAGGGATGTCCACTTCAAAAGCTGCATGTAATAGCAAACCTCTGTTCCCACTGAGTGAAGATGGCAGGAAAGCTTTTCTGGTTTTTGTTTGCAGGGGTAGGGTGATGAGGTGGTAGTGGTGGTAATGACAACAGAGGTAGCGTATCCCATTCAGCACACACCCCAGCCTAACTTCTGGGAATTCTGTCTCTCCTTAGACTTAACCCGGGTCTGCAAATTCCAACTGGGCTCACAGCTTGGGTAAAACACTGTCGTGCCTATGGCTTAAAATTACACAAGTTCAGAACACAGCCAATCCAGTTAACAATAAGAATAAGAGACCAGGGGCTATTTGTTAATTTCTTTCCTAGCATGTACTTCTTCTTCCTTTCTAATACTATTCTGAATGTTCAGACTATGACATTTGAATAATACTGACTCAGCTTATAGACTGAAGCTCAATTTAGGAATGGGCATGTAACACTGGCTTAAGTCGATAAATCCATTACATTTTTATGGCCTTATCAATTGGAACAGAATTGAGCATGTGACCTAAACTGGATCAATGAAAGTAATTCAGTATTTTTGAAGCAAAAATTAAGCTATGGATTCCTTCATTTCTACCTGTGCTTTCTGTATGGAGATATAAAGTCTGTAACTGCAATGGCAATGAGAAGAGAGATAGGAGCTGCTAAAAGACCATATCAGGATGTAGTAAACCCAGAGGAAGTAGAGTAAGAGATGGAACCCAAATATATTGTGTGGATACAAGATCAAGCTGTATCTGAAGTCAAATACAATTTCTATATCCTGAAGTCAAATACTCTTAATGAACATCAAGACATAGATCCTAAGTTGGGCACTATTTCCATCTCTGGTATCTGGGGTATAACCTGTTGTAGACAATGCCAGTGCTCTGCCCAGAAACCCTTTTCCTCTATCTGTGTATCACCCTTTGGTTTAATAGCCACATTCTCTTGGAATACTAGAGTCAATTAGCCCACAAGTAGCAGACTGTGTAGTCCAGAGATAGGGAAGTCCATTTCCTTGCCTCACCTGAGACAAACTCTATGGCACAACATGTACTTCAGAGTTCTCCTGAGGCTGTGCTCTGCTAGCCTTCCTCCATTTCCTATTTGTACTTCATTTACATGAACCCCTTGCATACAAATTTTCATCTCAGGGTCTGATTCTAACATACCTCAGTGTGTGTGCAAGGATTATTCATTGGCAGAAAGGGTCTAAAAAGACCTTTTTTGTTGTTGTTCAGTAGCTAAGTCATTGTTGTTCAGTAGCTAAGTAGTTGTTGTTGTTCAGTAGCTAAGTCGTACCGACTCTTTGTGACCCCATGGACTGCAGCATGACTGGCTTCCCTGTCCTTCACTATCTCCCAGCGTTTGCTCAAACTCATGTCCATTGTGTCAGTGATGCCAGTCAGCCATCTCATCCTCTGTTGCCCCTTCATTCTCTTGTCCCCAATCTTTCCCAGCATCAGGGTCTTCTCCAGCGAACTGGCTCCTCCCATCAGGTGGCCGAAGTATTAGCACTTCAGCGTCAGCATCAGTCCTTCCAATGAATATTCAGGGGTGACTTCCTTTGGGATTAACTGGTTGGATCTCCTTGCTGTCCAAGGGACTCTCAAGAGTCTTCTTCCTCACCACCATAAAAAAGCATCAATTCTTTGGTGCTCAGCCTTTTTTATGGTCCAACTCTTATATGTGCATGATTACTGAAAAAACCATAGTTTTGACTAGATGGACCTTTATTGGCAAAAGTATATGATGTCTCTGTTTTTTAATATGCTGTCTAGGTTGTTGTATCTTGCCTTCCAAGGAGCAAGCATCTTTTAATTTCATGGCTGTAGTCACTGTCTACATGATTTTGGAGCCCAAGAAGAGAAAATTTGTCACTGTTTCTACTTTTCCTTCATCTATTTGCCATGAAGTGATGGAATCAGATGCCATGATCCTGGTTTTTTGAATGTTGAGTTTTTAAGCCATTTTTTTTTACTCTCCTCTTTCACCTTCATCAGGAAGCTCTTTAGTTCCTCTTTCAGTTCAGTTCAGTTGCTCAGTCTTGTCTGACCTTTTGTGACCCCATGGACTTCAGCACACTAGGCCTCCCTGTCCATCACCAACTCCTGGAGTTCACCCAAACTCATGTCCATTGAGTCGGTGATGCCATCTAGTCATCTCATCCTCTGTCATCCCCTGCTCCTCCTGCCCTCAATCTTTCCCAGCATCAGGGTCTTTTCAAATGAGTCAGCTCTTTGCATCAGGTGGCCAAAGTATTAGAGTTTCAGCTTCAACATCAGCTCCTCTTTACTTTCTGCCATTAGAGTGGTGTCATCTGAATATCTGAGGTTATTGATAATTTCTCCAGGCAATCTTGATTCCAGCTTGTGATTCATCCAGCCCAGCATTTCACATGATGTATGGGCTACCCACTCCAGTATTCTTGGGTGTCCCTGGTGGCTCCGATGGTAAAGAACCCACTTGCAATGTGGGAAACCTGGGTTCCATCCTTGGGTTAGAAAGGTCCCCAACTCTAGTATTCTGGCCTGGAAAATTCCATGGACTGTATAGTTCATGGGGTCACAAAGAGTTGGACATGACTGAGTGACTTTCACTCACACACTGTGCATATAAGTTAAATAAGCAGGGTGACAATATGCAGCTTTGACACACTTCTTTCTCAGTTTTGAACCAGTCCTTGTTTCAGGTCTGGTTCATAATAAGAGAAGTTTTTCTTTTGCTAATATGAATTGGCTCCAGAGAGAGCCGGACAGTAACACAATCTTACAGACTCTTCTCAAAAATTCATTGTTGAGTGTGTTTATTTCCCAGGGTGTTCAATGTTTTAAAACTTCAAATTGGTAAAAACATAGTATTCCAGATTTTAGCCTTTTAAAATGAAGAATTATTTTGTAAATACTTGAATTCTTACACACCAAAGTCACTGTTTATACCATTATTCTTTCCCACAGTGGGAGATTTGCTGTCTGAGTTGTAGGAAAATATACTGCCATTGCTGGATATTCAACTTAGAAATTACTGATTGTGCCTCCAAAGTTTTAACTCATGGTATGGAATAATTTCTTAGTTAAAAAAGAAGCAACCAAAAGAACCATGTGACTAATAGTTGACTGAAATAACACCACCACATATGCTGATTTTAATGTGTGATTAGATGGAATTTTAAAAACTAAGTGCTTTCTGAGAGTGAAAGTGAAAGTCACTCAGTCATGTCTGACTCTTTGCAACCCCATGGACTATACAGTCATGGGATTCTCCAGGCCAGAACACTGGAGTGGGGTAGCCTTTCCCTTCCCCAGGGGATCTTCCCAACCCAGGAATCGAACCCAGGTCTCCCACACTGCAGACGGATTCTTTACTAGCTAAGCCACCAGGGAAGCCAAAGTGCTTTCTAATCTAATATTTTTTTAGAACCACGAAGACCTTTGGTTTAAGTGTTATATTCTTAGGCTCATTATATGTATAAACATTAGAAGCCACAAATCTGACATATTAAGCCAGCATTATACTATCCATGGAAAACTAATCATTTCCTTTTATAAAGTTTACTTTTATGTGATCAAAACTAAGAAATTGCAGGCTAGATT
>SJYC01054575.1:0-43512 GCA_006408675.1 Madoqua kirkii | reverse complement strand
ATCACTACTTATAAGTTGATATAATTAGATGGGTTTAGATAAATAATCAGTAGCAGAAATAGTTTTTAATTAAAAAATACAATTTGGAAGTCATTTAGTTATTCAATATCTTCAAAACCTGGATTCTTACATACTGCTTCCTGGGACACACTTTATATATTCTGTTAATAAACACTATTTGAAGTTCAGAGTGGAAAAAAATGGATAGGAAAATAATAAATGGTTCACCCATATTATATCATCTGGTGAGCTGTTGAGAGCACTGGGCCTGAGAATTCGCAGGTGAATAGAAAAGTGGTTAAGAAAGTCTTAGGGACATTTAAATAAAATGCTACTTGTAAATGGTATAAAAATTATACTCATCTGTGAATTTCACTAGTGAATATCATGCTCTTGATAAAATATAATTAGGAAAGTTTTAATCTTAAGATTCATAATGTTGCAAATTTAATACTAACGTAAGAAAAAACATTGCCTTTAAAGGGTTAGACGTGAGCTAAAATCCATTTTTTCCTACTGTCAGTTTGCGCGATCTTGGACCACATAGTTAACATCCTGTCTTTTTTTGATGATATTAAAAAGGGGATTAAAATATCCTCTGTGGAGGGTGATTGTGAAGACTGTGTGAGCTAATGTATGGAAAACACCAGATTTGTAATTGGCTCCCAGTAAATGATGGCTATTATAAGTAATGCTCAAAATCCTCCAAGCCAGGCTTCAACAGTATGTGAACCATGAACTTTTAGATGTTTAAAATGGTTTTAGAAAAGGCAGAGGAATCAGAGATCAAATTGCCAACATCCGTTGAATCATCGAAAAAGCAAGAGTTCCAGAAAAACATCTACTTCTGCTTTATTGATAATACCAAAGTCTTTAATTGTGTGGATCAAAACAAACTATGGAAAATTCTTAAAGAGATAAGAATATCAGACCATGTGACCTTCCTCCTGAGAAACCTGTATGCAGGTTAGGAAGCAACAGTTAGAACTGGACATGGAACAACAGACTGGTTCCAAATTGGGAAAGGAGTTTGTCAAGGCTGTATATTGTCACCCTGCTTATTTAACTTATTTGCAGAGTACATCATGCAAAATGCCAGGCTGGATGAACCACAAGGTGAAATCAAGATTGCTAGGAGAAATATCAGTAACCTCAGATATGCAGATAACACCACCCTTATGGCAGAAAGTGAAGAAGAAATATAGAGTCTCTTGATGAAAGTGAAAGAGGAGAGTGAAAAAGGTGTCTTAAAACTCAACATTCAGAAAACTAAGATCCTGGCATCTGGTCCCATCACTTCATGGCAAATAGATGGGGAAACAATGGAAACAGTGAGTCTACTTTTTGGGCTCTAAAATCAATATACATGATGACTGCAGCCATGAAATTAAAAGATGCTTGCTCCATGGAAGAAAAGTTATGACCAACCTAGACAGCATATTAAAAAGCAGAGACATTACTTGTCCAACAAAAGTTCATATAGTCAAAGATATGGTTTTTCCAGTAGTCATGTATGGATGTGAGATTTGGACTATAAAGAAAGCCGAGCACCAAAGAATTGATGCTTTTGAACTGCGGCATTAGACTCTTGAGGGTTCCTTGGACTGCAAGGAGATCCAACTAGTCCATCTTAAAGGAAATCAGTCCTGAATATTTATTGGAAGGACTGATGCTGAGGTGGAAACTCCAATACTCTGGCCACTTGATGTGAAGAACTGACTCTTTGAAGAAGTCCCTGATGCTGGGAAAGACTGAAAGCGGGAAGGAAAAGGGGACAATAGAGGATGAGATGGCAAGATACTATCACCAACTCAATGGACATGAGTTTGAGTAAGCTCTGGGAGTTGGTGATGGACAGGGAAGTCTGGCATGCTGCAGTCTATGGGGTTGCAAAGAATTGGACACGACTAAGCCACTGAACTGAACTGATTGTTGTTTTTATTATTGATAGAAAACTCTTTAGATTAGAAAACTACTTAGGGGTTGAATGTTACTCTTGATCCACAGTGATTAAGTCAAACTGGAGTGGTTGATAAGGATTTACAGATTGTTCACATGACTTTAGATGCAGTTGGCTTCTTTGTCAACATCTATAAAATTCAAATCAGTAGTCATTTTTCAGTGCCTTGTATGTGCATGGTATATTTAGGTACTAATAGAATTCAAGAGAGCTTTACCTCCAAATAGTTTACAAGGAAGCAGGCAATAGATGAGCCTAAAGCAACCTATCATATAAGACAAAGCAAGATAAGTACTCATGTTTTAAAATAAATGGTTATTCTCTGTTTTAGAAGTCATAAAGGGGGAATATGAAAGAAAAGAGCATTTGCTACCATCTTTTATTGTGATGTTCATACAGATGAGAGAGGGAAATCTTTGGCTATGCAGCTAACAAATGGCTCAGTGGTAAAGAATCTGCCTGTCAGTGCAGGAGACATGGGTTCAATCATTGGCTGGGAAAGATCCCACTTGCCACAAGGCAACTAAGCCCATGTGCCACAGCTATTCAGCCTGTGTTCTAGAGCCCATGCAATGCAACAAGAGAAGCCACTGCAATCAGAAGCCCATTTACCACAACTAAAAAGTAGCCCCCATTCACCACAACTAGAGAAAAGCCTGTGGAGCAATAAAGACCCAGCACAGCCAAAAACAACTTTCTTAAAATGAAAAGAAAATGAATGGAAGAGACAGAATTAAAACCCTGTCTGTCCAATCCCCAAGTTGCTGCTTTCAAATTTTATACTAAACACTACACACTGTCTCAGATGCTATAGATTTCATATTGTATTTACGATTAATATTGGTTTCCTTGGTTTTGAATGAATACACTTTATATTGTTTGCTTGGGTTTTCCTCAGCAATTATGCTTTGATGATAATACTTCTATTGAATACCTACCAGTTTCTAACTTGAAAAGCCAGCATAGGAGTGATTGCAAGCAGTAAATGAAGCCATGCTGTCAGGATTGTGTGGCAAGAATTACTTGCTGTTCACAAAATCACTTTATTGACAGTAGCTGCCTTTCTTCACTAATGGGTAACATTTTATTAAGACATTTCAATATGTTTCCTGCTTTAATTAGTTATGCAAATGGTACATCACCTTTAGGAGCAAGTATACTCCTATACTACTAACGACTGAGTTCCTTGGGAAGGAAATTCCCAGATCTGCAATTCAATAATAGATTATCTTGAAGAAACTTTTTATATTTTGGGTGGCTCTCTTCATCTTCTTGGAAATTTGAGAATTAGACAATGTTGCTTAAACAATCATGTCACTTAATTGCTTCTACTTTGCATCATAATTATTCACATACTACTTTTATTTGCCTTACCAATGTAAACTACTTCAAGGAGGTAGCTAAAGTAGTATCTTACACCTAACCAACATTTATTGAACAAATGACCCATAAAACTGAAATATTTCCAATGAATGTTTGTATGTTTAATGTTCAAGAGAAACAGCAGTACTGGATTATAATTCAGTACAGTGATGAAAGTTTTGAGGAGAAAACACTTTCCAGCTTTTAAACTCCTTGAAGGTAGAAGCTATATACATATGTCAATATTTTTATGCTCACATCAGAGTAGAATATACCAAATAATGTTTAATTAATGCTTTTGAGTCAGTATAAAATGAGAATGATTCATAATACAGTTAACATTTTTAAAAATACAATTAACATTTTTAAAAGTTCCAGGGGCTTCCCTGTGGCTCAGTGGTAAAGAATCTGCCTGCCAACGAAGGAGACACATGTTCAATTCCTGGTCCAGGCAGATCCCACAAGCCTAGGAACAACTAATCCTGGGTGCCGTGACTAAGGAGCCTGTGCTCTAGAGCCCGGGGGCCACAACTATGAGCCCATGTGTCCCAGTCACTGAAGCCCACACACTCTAGAGCTTGTGCTCCACAAGAGAAGCCACCAGAATGAGAAGCCTGAGCACTGCATCTACAGAGTAGCCCCGGCTCGCCACAACTGGAGGAAAGCCTGCATAGCAACGAAAACCCAGCACAGCCAAAAATAAAAATAAATACATAAAAAATTTAAAAAGCCAAACTGTCAGCTTTCTAAGGCATTCTGCTCCCTGCCCTCTTTTTCTTCCTCTCTGGGAACTTGCAGAGTCCATAGCATGACTTCTTTAGATGCTAAGATTTCTCTATAGCACTGTGCTGTGAAATCTTTTCCTCTTCCTGAAAGCTGGAGGGAGCGTCCTGATGATTGATTGGCGAGGTGTCCCCTGGATACACTGGTGCAAACACCGTGCAACCACTGATTGATGTGCTCGCTCTTTCACGAACACATTCATTTTCTCTTCTCTAACTCACACAATTTATTCATCCCATGATGCATTTATGTATCCATTATCAATGTCTTCCAATTTTTAAGCAGGTGAAAAGATGAAAAGCTAATGCTTATAAGGTTATAAGGCTTATAAGGCAGGCCTATCTGAAGTAAAAGAACTGATCTCAACATACATCCTGAAGAATAGCTCCTTTAGGGCTACTTTTACTCTGATTAATCACAAATTTAAAACAACTTTGGAATTATGAAAGAAGATAGCATGTGATGAGGGCGTAAAGCTAGACTTCTACTATACACTTGGGTTGAGTCAGCTATATACACCAGGGCTGCAATGGGGATCAGGAGACCAAAATTCTAGTTAGGGTCCTATCATTGACTATGAACTTGGGAAGGTAAATTGAGCTTCTTGGAGATCAGCTTGCTTATGCATAAAATGTGAGGACTGAACTAAATGGCTCTGAAAGTTTCATCTAGCTACTATATTCTATGATTTCTTAACTGCCACTGACAGGTAGTAACATCATGAAGAAATCTGATACTCATAAGAAATTTAGAGCAAAGTCAGTACACTTTTGGGAGAGGTGAATAATGGTACACACCATTAATGTGGTTTAAATATGAACATGCCCCCTCAGGAAAAATATCGACAATTTATAAAATAATCCATCATATAACTCAAAAGTCTATTAAACCAGAAACATGTCTCCAACTCACATATAATTTAGGGGCAAACAATAGTCTTATGGATATTTTTGGGTCATTGTTTACTTTGGGGTAAGGAAGAGAGATTATGAGGGAAATTAGAAATTCAGTTTAAAAACTGGTTAGCTTCTGGGTTTGCACACCAGAGAAAGCCTAATCTGATGCAAGGGAGGGTTGCTTTTATTTTCCAAGAAGACTTATTTCCATGTGGCTTATCACTTCAATGAATTTCAGAACAACTCTTTCAAATCAACTAAATCAACACATTTTAACTTTTCATGCAATTAAGCATTTTTGAAATGTTTTACTTCAAGAGCCTCCAACAATAAAATAACTTACAGTGTTATCTATAAGAAATTAAAATCAGTTAAGAAGGCTTAAGGAATGAGACTTAGGACATTCAGAAGCAAATGCAAAGAGAGACTGAGAGATAAGTTTCATTAATAGTTTAAAATATACTGGTGAACATTAATTCTTCAGCCACTAATTCAGATAATATTTGTTGAGCACTTAGTTGTCAGGTACAATCTGTTGTTGATTTTGTGCATTCATATATCCTTACTAGAGATGGCACAGATTCAGACAATAATTTGTATATTGTGATATCAGTTTCCATGCTCCACCAGTTTCCCTGTCAGAATCTCCCTTTTGAATAGTATTTTTCTTCAAAGCCCTGCCTGTCTTTTACTGAGCAATGGGATTAGTGCCAGACTTCGGTAAGCAATTTGTTCATCCTTGGAGAGCACATTTGCACTACCCCATGATACAGGCATTTAAACGATTTTATTCCTTCACCTGTGTTGAACATTAAGGGGGTAAATTTTCAGTCCAGGGATTTGGCTTTAAAACTCCAATTGATGTTAATGAGAATTGGTAATGAGCCCCTTCTTCTTAATAGCGGCACCATACCTGTGACTGTAGGAGGCATGGTTCAGACGTGGGGAGCTTAACGAGGTGATAACAAGGAGAAAATGTTTAAGCCTGGCTTTTGGCCTGGTCCATACTTCACTATGCAAACATACTTTAGGAGCTGATGCTTTAAACTAAATTTATTACCTGGCTTTTACGGCCCTGTAGACCTTCCCTCAGAACAATCTGTCTTTTCTATAAAAATATTCTTGTTCCATGGAAAAAGAGTGACATGGAAGACGCTAAATCAAAGGAGAAAGAATAGGATCAGATTTTCTATCCTTGTTCCTGCAAAGCAAATCTGATGTTGAAACAAACTATTTCTTGCTGTTCTGTTTGCTTCAATTAGAGAATACTACAGTTTATAAACCTCAATCCACACTGAGGGGCAAAATTCCTTTCTTTAGGTAAATTGAACCTTTCTTTAGGTAAACTGAACCTAAATATCTTTCAAGATATTACAGGGATGATTTAAGGAAAAAAGAGTCTGACTTTTATAACATCTTTCCTTGAATATTATATGATCATTCTGATATGAGGGTAAAAACACAAGTTTTGATCTTGCATATTCTATCTACTTGAGATGCTTCTTAACTGCTTCAGCACATGACCTAATCCAGGAAGAATAGAATGATCACAGAATAATAAAATTTTCACTGCAGCTAGAAAAGGACATAAAAGTTGGATTATTGATTTTGTTTGAATGATGTGCTATAATTTCATACGCCAACAGAGTGGAGCACAAATCCTGACCTGCCAGCTTTCATTACTGGAACTCACTTTCTTGCCACCAAGTAACTTCTATCAAGTCACAAAATAAATCTGGATTTCTTAACTTACCGAAAGTGAATCTCTTTAGTCCCAAGTATTTAATCAGAAATTCAGGACGATAGTAGATCTGCTTCAGTGGGGATAGGAAGTGCGTGAGTGCTCGCTCAGGTGCTTCAGTCGTGTCCAACTCCCTGCGACCCCGTGGACTGTAGCCGGACAGGCTCCTCTGTCCATGGGTTCTCCAGGCACGAGTGCCGGAGTGGACTGCCGTGTGAGGCCTCCTCCAGGGGATCTTCCCGACCCAGAGATCGAACCCGTCATTGAAGGTGGCTTCTTTATCGCTGAGCCAATGAGGAAGCCCCTCAAATAAGAAGGGGGAATACTCAAATGCAGATCTGTTGCTGTTTCTCTAGTTTTCAGTCATTTTCATGCCAAAAAGAAAATAACATGCATGAGATTTCTCAATCTTTATCTTTTTGGCCCCTTGACATATTTGTTTCTGGTTTTTTGAACTGGCTTCACTGTGCTAGTTTAAAAAGTACTACTAATAAAAGTAAAAACAAAAAACAAAAAACAAAAAACCCTGTGCATTAAAACAATAAAGAAAAATAGGTAAAGGTCAAAGTGGTGAGGATTGATTACTGCATCTTCTGTTTTGCTTAGCAGTCATGCATTCACAGCCCCAAATTTGAAATCTGGATTAACTAACAGTTAAATTTTACTGAATTTTAAGGGGAAAATGTGGATGACAGTATAAAATCAATGGTAAACAGTACAAAAGGCATAAAACATCAGTTTGTCCATTACATAATTAAGGACATACATTAAAAAATACATTAGAAATACACATGTAACTAAAGGAATATGCTATGCAAATGACAAACTTTCTGACTTATTTAAATGATCAGACTTTTGTGACACAAATAATATATACCAATGAAATTAGAATTTTATCCATTCAAGAGGGGAGCTGTTTATATAATTCCCCAAAATGATCATATATTTAAAGGGCAAATAATTCTCAAAGTTTTGTGCATCACAATTTTTCTTCTTTCTTCTTGTAATACCTCTAATGAAAACATGTCTAAAGTATCAAAATTAACAATGAATAAAGATGATGAGCATGGAGGACTACGGGAAGTGGTGGAATTAATACCACAAAATGCCAGATCTTTGGAATATTTTATAATCATTTGAAGAAATAGTCCGTATCATAGAAAGGTTAATATAGTGGCTGAACAAATGAGAATTGTGCTTCTTTACTGAAAAACAGTATGGCCTACATATTTGCAGGGACTACAGTCTCTAACTTCATGCCTTGAGAAAGCAGCCTCTTATGAACCATATTTATTAGTGGATGAAATTACTCTACTACCTGGGGAAAACTTGGCATACTATAGGGAGTTAGAAAAGACCTGTGATTAGAGAAAAAATATCTAGATTGAAAAAGTTGAGTATTAAGGTTAAAAGAGGTTTGGGAATGAGAGAAGTTTTCAAGGTCACGTTTCCTTTTCAAGGTATAAATTCCTTTCCAAAAAAAAAAAAAAAAAAGAAATCTTAAACATACTTAAGGAGATACATGGTATAAATCTATATTCCTCGGGGTAACAAAGGCATGGATAAATTACTTTATGTAAAATTCTTTATGGTATAATTCTTTATGGGCTTCCCTGGTGGCTCAGCTGGTAAAGAATCTACCTGCAGTGCAGGAGACCTCGGTTCGATCACTGAGTCAGGAAGATGCCCTGGAGAAGGGATAGACTACCCACTCCAGTATTCTGTCCTGGAGAATTCCATGGACTGTATGGTCCATAGGGTTGCAAAGAGTCAGACATGACTGAGCAAATTTCACTTTTCACTTTTAAGGTGTAATGAATAATTAAAACTTTTAAGAACTTCCACAGTCTTTATATTGGTTATTTTTACCTCTTGTCTCTCTGCAGGACAGATTTATAATCTTGGTACTGCTTACATAGAGTGGACAGTAAAAAGTAATATGCTGCTCCAATTTGGGAGTTAAGAACAACTTTGAAAATAGCTTAGGGACTTCTCCAGTGGTCCAGTGATTGAGATTTTGCCTTCCAGTGTAGGGGGCATGGGTTCAATTCGCAGTCAGGGAGCTGAGATCCCACTTGGCTTGTGGTCAAAAACAGAACATGAAATTGAGCAATACTGAATAACTTCAATAAAGACTTTTAAACTGGTCCACATTAAAAAAATCTTTAAAAAATAGCTTATTAATTCTGAGTATGGAGCTGATGTCATTTCTGCTATCATTTAATTTGTGTAATGTGTCGGGGAATGGGGAAAACTGGCATGATATAAAATTAGATGAAAATACTGATAAGCACAAGATGAGATAATAGAAAGGACAGTCAACCTTCTTCTGATAAAATTGTAGAAGATATAACCTAATGGCTTAACATCTCCAGAAGACTAGAGCTTCTTGGATCTTCAAACGGAAAGCCATTTCCACAAGGAGTCCCACAACAGGGAAGAGAGGCTTATTGCTCAAATAGGTGACTGAAAATGTCAGTTTCTTTGGTATTTAATAAACATCAAACTAAGAGTTTGGGGTTATTGTTCCATTAATGTTTATTTAACATGGCAGCTCAAATTTATGCTACATGCCAATATAGTCTCATGATTTTGAAGGCACAGGAAACACATTATGCAAAAATTCTTATATGATATTTTATAATTGATATTGCTGAATATATTTTTACATCTCTTTTTAGAATGAAATTATAATAATGGTGTTAAGTATTTTGTATCTGCTGCTAAGTCACTTTAGTAGTGTCTGACTCTGTGTGACCCCCTAGATGGCAGCCCACCAGGCTCCCCCATCCCTGGGATTCTCCAGGCAAGAACACTGGAGTGGGTTGCCATTTCCTTCTCCAATGATTATGTATCTAAATCTCATTAAATATTGACTATGTGTTATTTGTGAAAGAATCTGGAAATACAAAGACAACAAGCAAGATTCAGCATCTGAGAAACTCAGAATGAGAAAGGAGGTGGAGAGTAGAGAAAAGCATTGAGATAATAAATTAATAAAAATGCTAGAAGTGCTTTAGCTGAGCCATTTTGTAAAACTTGTGGTCATGAAGATAGGAAACTTTTCACTATGATTTTTAATTTTGCACATGGCATTTTATGCTTAACTTTTAAACACGTATTTCCATATATTTCCAGTAAGTCACTTGGTGAGTTATTCACTTTTGATCTTCATGACTTGTATCAAGCAATCTATACATACATTCAATTAATTCCTCTAGAGAAGAAGGTCATGGTTGTAAAACTGATGGTGGGCTGTGGACACCTGGAAGTTTCTTTTAATAAAAGAATTTTGAAAAATAGTGTTTCTAAAACTAAATTAAATCACCATTTACACAGTCTCCCAAACTGCACATGCCAGCTTATCCCTGATTTCCCCATTTTTAAGCTCCTCTTCCCCTAATGAGTTGGTCATGGCTTCTTGCCAGTTCTTCCTCACACCTGCCTCCAACCTGGCAGCATCCTCTCTGTTTCCACTGCCGCTGCCTCAGTCCAGACTCCCGCCATGTTTTCCTGCCTCCTTTTGCTCATGTCTTCCCAGCCCCAGCTGTCAAATTTCCTTTCTAAAAAACAAGGCCGATCATGTCACATTCATACATAAAAATCCTCTGCTTGTTTTGCTGTCGGAAGGGTAAAATTCAGCCTTCTGTGCGTGGATACAAAGACCTTCACCTTGGGCTCCAGCCCACCCTGCCTGCCGTGCCACATGCCCTTGCCACATCCAAGACCCTATGTCTTGGATACACTAGTCTGTTTCACAGAAAACAAAATTGTCCTGTCTCTTTGGAGTTTCCCTGTTTCTTCCTCTGGAAGTTTCTGAGACATCCAATAGCTTGTCAGCTACTAAGTATAATCTTTAGAGTCTTTTTGAGTTGGCAATAGACTTGTGTCGTCAGCATTCCCATACTGCTTTGCAGCTTGTGTTTATAGCTGCCTTTACCACTTTGCTCAGTAATGTATCAGCTTTACTTATCTGTTTCCACTTATTTCTGCCTTATCTTACTGACTCACAATTCTAGCTCCAACTGGGCCTCATGCACAGTTTAATACACATATACATCCATCAAACCAAAGTAAGTGAAACTATGGCATTGGTCTCAATAGTAACACTGAGAATATTGCTATTAATAAACAATACCAATAGAAAATACTTACATAACAATGTGATAGACACTGTTCTACATATATTAGCTCACTTAATCCCCATGCCATTAGGTGTTATTATTACCTCCATTTATAGAAGAGGAAACTGAAACATAGAGAAATTATTTGCCAAAGGATATTCAAGTATTCCCAATTTTCTGTGAATAATACTCATTGGTTTTAAAAGAAATAAGTATATAAACAAACAAGCCAAGATCCTGTGTTCAATTTTTTTTTTTTTAAATCCTGGGTTAAATAAACAAGTTTCTTTCTTGCAGACTTTACAGTCTTTATTCTGCCAACAAGCATTGTGATAATGTGAAACTACATTAAGGGCATATATATGTGCCTAGATTCAGATTCTTTACACACAATCTTTTGGTGACCAAGCATCTTGCGGAACTAGTGATCCACGAAACACACTTTGAAAAACACTACTGGAGAGGTATTTAAGGCGACAAAATAAAATCTGTTATCAATTAATATTTGTATGCCTCTTTCTTTTCCTCTTCTCCCCCAGTTCTGGGCAAGGTCACAAGTTCTGTGGTTTTGCCCAAGGGCAGATGTAAGCAAACTGTCAAAGGCAGTAGTTAATTTCCTTTCTTCTTTCATTTCAATTTATAGAAACTTTAATCACATACTAAGAAATACATATTCTTCATGATCTTTTGTACTGATATCAAGTATAGTTCTTAAATTATAGTATAAAGGTTTTCATGTTATAGCTAGAAAACTTCAGCAACTTTCCATGTCCAGTTGAGAAATGTACCTTACAATTGCATCAATCTTCAATTGGGCTTCTCTGTATTTCTAAAGGCAGCAAGTGGTACGTGTATAGGGTTAGGAATAAAGAGACATGGTTATGCACAAACTAGCTGTGAGGTCCTACTATATGCCTCAGTTTTTTCATCTATATATTAAACATCTTGAATAGCAATCTCTCAATCTACCACCTAATTCTAAAATTCAAATACATGCAAAGTGCTCCTCCAAATATACTGAAACATAGAACAGAAAAATATTAACTAAATATCTAAACTACATTGATGAGAGTTTTTTCTCCACATTATAAAGAAACTTCTACCGAAGAAATTAAATATAAATAGTAGGTCGTGGAAAGCATCATCAAGAGAAGGAAAGAACAGGAGGTACAAGAATAAAATTTTTACTGCTTCCTTGGTAAAGACAATTTTTTTTTAGGCTAGAGAAATGGCAGATTCTTATATTCTGGTGTACAGGAACTATATGAATAAACATGGCTGTGCAAATGAACTCGCAACCTTATTCCAAAGCACCATTCGGGAATAATACGTTTAATGTCTCATCAACTTCCCCAGAAAAGTGAGAGTAAACCTGTGCACACAGACAAAACAACCATAACAAAAACCAAGGTAGAAATAAATCTGCTATGGGGAACAGATTTGATCGACATTTGAAGGTTTTCAAAACTCTAAGTAATATGCTAGTCACTTAAAAATATTCCCACATTTCTGCTTTCTCCCATCATTCTATGCCTTAAGATTCATCTGTCAACTTTGATGCAGCGTTTTAAGTACCCCTCCAAGCCTAAAAATCCAGACCACAGAAGAGCCCTCTTTGCTTTGAAACTATCTGATCAATTCATAGATCATTTACCTGCAAGGATTATTTGGTGAAGCTAAAGCGGCACATCAACCAGCAGCATCTGAGGGCTGAGGCGGCAGAACGTCAACAACAAATTGTCATTGGCATTCCATTTATGAACCTTCAAACGGCATCAGATCTTTTCCATGGGAAACCAGATCAGGTCAGACTAGAGCTGAATATTTCTTAACAAGCTAACCATCAAAAGAATTTACGTTTTGAATAAAAAGGCTATCATTTGTTGATTTGAATATCAAAGGGATCCACTGCAAACTCCCAGTCTAGAAAAACCTCCCTAAGCTACACTAGACAGGTGTTTAATAATCTATTATTAAGGCACTATTTTAGGTTACTCAGAATTATAAAAAATAGCTGTAACTGTGAAGCTGCAAATGGGACTGCACAAAGAAATGAATGCTATTAACATACTATTAACAATTCAAAAGAATGAGTTGACATACCAATCAAACTTGTTAATTGACTGTCAATGGCCTGTCCCTGAATATACAACATGACTGCATTATAGATTTCAAATGCTGACAGGAAGACAGTTCCATTTGCATTAACTTCATAAACTGATCAACAACCAAACTGCCACATACATTTATAATGGGAAGCTGAATCATTTCAATATTCATGGAGCTCTGTAATGTAAATTAGGTACTGGCAAACAATACAATACTGTACATATTCTAAAATATCCTAAATTTCATTGACCTACTTTCATTCTGATTTTAAAAGACAGAAAAAAGTTTCATCGTGAAGTGATCATTACTTTAATTTGTGGTTTGTGCCTCAAGCAAAATTTGTTTGCAACCCAGTTTGCAGCTGTGGTTTACAGTTGCAGTCTAGAGAAGTATCAGTGGTCTAGAAAATAAGAGGTATAAAAGGTGATGCAAAAGTGTTTCTGCCTTACTTGGGGTTTTTCAAAACAGAAATATGAAGCAAGACTGTATCATATTTCCTTAGGTGACAGTCAAATGATCCATTATGACAAGACATCTAGTGAATAAACATTAACATAATGAAAAGGAGGTTGCATATTAGTCCTGCACCGGGGCTTCCTCAAATTTACTTAAATAGACCTGCTGCTCTGAAACCATACTTCAAAATCTTCAATCATCCATCAGTTTAAGAATCAATAGAGTATAAGCGAAAATAAATGAAGGCTAAAGATCATGCCTAACAGAAGGCTTCATGAGAAATGATCCGAAATTCAATAGTTATCAGCATGGAAATATTCCTTTCAAATGCTTCTCTGACCTCTTCAAGAATTAATACTGATCTTTTCTCTCTCTCTCTCTCTCTTTTTTTTTTTTAAAAGGCTGTTTCTCCAAGAAGTAACTGTTACTTTTGTCTCATATTTTTCTCTGATCATTATCTATACATCACTTCTCCAGCCATGAGAATTCACTCAAACTTTGTTGAGTAATCTTGGAGACTTAGAATACATCCTCATGATTTTGGATGCACCAATTTACTTTCATTGGCTTCAGTAAAATCTTTTTCAAAATTTTTTGGTAACTTTTAAAATCATTGCCTGTGACTAAATAGTCAAATGAGTTTGCTGAGTGAGTGAAAGTTGCTCAGTCATGTCAGACTCTGCAACACGACGGACTGTAGCCTGCCAGGATCCTCTGTCCATGGACTGTGTAGCCTGCCCAGTTCCTCTGTCCATGGAATTCTCCAGGCAGTTCTCCAGGAGTAGGTAGCCATTTTGTTCTCCAGGGGATCTTCCCAAACCAGGGATCAAACCCGGATCTCCCACACTGCAGGCACATTCTTTACCACCTGAGCCACCAGGGAAACCCAAGCATAGTGGAGTGGGTCTTCTCCAGTGGATCTTCCTGACCCAGGAACTGAACTGGGATCTCCTGCATTTCAGGCAGATTCTTTACCAGTTGAGCTACCAGGGAAGCCCTAGTTAAGTAAGGGTACCACTAAATAATTTGAATGTTATCCTTAGATTATTATTAATCCTATCAACTAGGGTAAATTTTGCCCAGTTAAACAATAATTATAATCCATAAAAGTAAATGATATATATATATACCATTTACTTTCCATATAAATGCTTAATGTAAATAAATACATGTGTATATGGATATATATACATTATGTATATGTTTAAACATATAATAAACTTTTAATTGTAGAATAATTTTAGAGTTCCAGAAAAGTTGCATAGTACAGAAAGTTCTTAAAAAACACACATCCAGTTCCCCTTATTGTCAACATCTTCCATTATCATGGTACATTTGTCACAATAGTGGGCCAATATGATACATTATTAAGTAAAGTTCCTAATTTGAGGAGGGTTCTTAGTTTTCATCTGATGTTCTTCTATGCTATAAGATTCCATCCAGGATACCACTTTTAGTCACAGCATCTCCTTAGGCTCCTTTGACTGTGACAATTTCTCAGACTTGCCTTGTTTTTGATGACCTTGACAATTTTGAGTAGTATTGCTTGACACTTTATAAATTGTTCTTCAATGTGTGCTTGCCTGATATTTTTCTCATGGTTAGACCACAGTTATGGAGTTGTGCAAGGAAGATCATGGAAGTAAACTGCCATTCGCATAAGTAATATATTTTTAATTTTGAAAGTTCTCAGGATACTCAATGTACTTAAAATATATTTTTATTTAGAAATAAAAGGCAAATTATTTAAATCATCAGTAATAATCTACAAAAGGGACTGTGTGGATAAAACAGAAAGTCCCTATTACTAATTAGTAGTGGATAGACTCCAAGATCTGTATTCACTATAGGCTTGGGCCATGTCTGGACATGTCCACAGGACACATAGTTTGGGTCCACTAGGGAACCATTTGCAAAAGAGAGTCAAGAGGTTACAGATGGGAGTGGAAGAACATATATCTGACCTAAGAGAAAACAGGAAAGTTTTCAAATCTGGTCCAAAGTCAATGGGCAAGCTTGTCTATGTGTGTGAGTGTGTGCACAAGTTTGTGTGGTGGAGGTAGAATAGTGGTGGTGGTGATTTCAACCATATCACTTCTAAAGTTCAGGGCGAGAAATATGTAAAGAGAGCATAAGGGAAAATTAAATAGAGCCTGCTGGTAGACATTAGAGGCCGTGGTGCCAGGCTGCTTCAGCTCTGATAGAATGCTAGCAGTTTGGCAGTGATTCTGGAGAGTGCTGGTGACTTAGGAAGAGATGGGCACCGTCAGTATAAAGCTTTGTGCCCCCATTTTGTGTTAGTAACTACATGAGCAGGTGAAGTGAAGTGAAGTGAAGTGAAGTCGCTCAGTCGTGTCCGACTCTGCAACCCCATGGACTGTAGCCTACCAGGCCCCTCCCTCCAGGGGATTCTCCAGGCAAGAGTACTGGAGTGGGTTGCCATTTCCTTCTCCAGGGGATCTCCCTGACCCAGGGATCGAACCCGGGTCTCCAGCATTCCGGGCAGATGTATTTGAATAGCAAACCAGGAAAGGAAGAGAAAAAAAAAAGTTAGAACCATAAATAGCCAAGAATATTAGTTTTTCATGTTTATGTAAGCTATTTCTTAGAAACATCTAACATCTTTGGGGAAAAAAATTACAGGGTGGGATTATTCTTAGAGAGGGTAAAGGATCTAACCAGAGATATACCAGATTAGAGAGTTGCTTACCTCTAGGCCTGGAAAATAATAGGCTAGAGCCAAAAAGCCCTGGAAGATCACTTAAACATTCTCTAAGTATCCATAACCATGAGGATCTAATATACCTCAAGAGGTTGCTGTGAGACTGTGTAGATGTGGGAATGATTTGAAAAGGATACCAACTCCCTAAGTAAAGTTCTTTGGGTTCTATTCAACTTAGGTGTAAGAAATGGGGGTTTATTAATATATAGGGATACAAGGGGCCTTATAGGAAAAGAACTTCAGAAAAACACTTCATGAATACTGGAACTAAAGTCTCATTTTGGATTGAAGACTGTTATAAGAACCTCTGTAGCAGTTGTTGAGGAATTTATTATTCATTCAAACAAAAATATAGTTTTTTTGGTCTCGGATTTTTTGAGTACATATTTTCTCACTTCTCCTATAATTATAATATTTGTATGGGTTGACTGGTGGTACTCTTAAGTAATTTAAATGTGCTATCCTCAGAACATAAGTGCAAGCAATAAAGAGCACTTCTTCAAATGGCCATTTAATCCTCGTTCCATAGAACTTCTCTACCTATCAGGTTCTGGTTTCTCGTGAATTACAATGTTAGCTCTCCTCCTATGCAACATTATGCTTCCCCCTATTTGATGACATCTTGTTATGCATTCTACCTTAGCAGCCTGATCTTCGCTCAAGCCGTATCTTTTGGGGACAAAATTTTATAATTGTTGCTTTAAGGTGTGTGCCAAGCCAGCTGCTGGGGCTTCCCCAGTGGCTGAGTGGTAATGACTCCACATGCAACGCAGGAGATGCAGGAGATGTGGGTTCAGTCCCCTGGTTGGGAAAATCCCCTGCAGGAGGGCATGGTAAACCTCTTCGGTATTCTTGTCTGGGAAATCCCATGGAGAGAGGAGTCTGGCAGGCTACAGTCCATGGAGTCACAGAGTCAGATGACTGAAGTGACTGGGCAGGCCATTTGATTAGATTACTGGATGACTGACAGAATGACTGTCCTGGAATCATGGGCAAAAAGTCACTAGTGTTGTGAGAGGTGGACTGGAGTGACGGAGTGCACAAGTGGCCTAGAGCTCCTCCTAGAAGGGAACCGTGGACACTGCAACTTCCAGAATCGTAAAAGACTAGTGCTAGTATGAGACAAGAAAAAAAGACATTCTGATAGTGATATTAGTTTCCTATATCAATTCTAAGCCAATACTCTATAAATTCTCCTCAGAAAATCATAGAAATTTAGAGTTGGAAAGGATATTAGAAATTATCTGGTCTAAACTTTTCACTTCATAATTTTTCATCATATAAATGTATAATGCAGCATATAATTATAAAATATATAATTTTTCATTATGTAAACTTTTCAGTTTACTTTTAGTGAGAAACTAAAGTCTGGGTTAAATGTTTGTTAAGTGTTAAAAGCCAGAAGTTTCTTTAGAACAGAGCTAGACTTAGAGCTTAATATCCTTTCTTACATTTTTTTTTTTTTAAATAATGTCCCTTTTTCTATCCTGACCTGTCTCAGGAAGCTTAGAGATGCTAACATAGCAATAAACCTTTATCAAGATAGAAATTCAGTTTTCTATGAAATATTCTCACTCTTTTTTGTTGCCAGTACTTGGACATTTATCTTTTCCATGGTTTCATAAACTCTGTTTTCACTAGTTGATGATATACATACCTTTCTTTACTGCCCAAGTCCTTTCAGCTTCCCTTACATATTTACTGCCCCTAGTACTCCACATGGGCTTCCCTGGTCGATCAGATGGTAAAGAACCTGCCTGCAATGAAGGAGACCTGGGTTCAGTCCTTGGGTTGGGAAGATCCTCTGGAGAAGAAAATGGCAACCCATTCCAGTATTCTTGCCTGAATAATCCCTTGGACAGGGAAGCCTGGTTGGCTATAGTCCATTGAGTTGCAAAAGAATCAAACACAACTTAACGACTAAACAGGAACGACAACTTGCTTTATGTATACTATACTTTCCACAAGGAGATGCTGCCTTTGACACAAAACTTTTCGTATAAAGAAAAGATACATTCCTATAATTAATGATAGTATTTATTCACGAGCAATATAACATAGATAATAAAATTTCAATTATGAAGCACAGCTTCACAGAATCTACTTCTAGATATGCCATACTACTGGCTTTTATGTTTGCAATAGTGAACACATTGATAATTTCCAACAAGTTAGCTGAAATACAGAAACAAGTCATGTTATGAGGTTTACTAAGCAGAATGCAGTCAAGAACATTGACTCAAGGACCTTTCCTCCTTCCTCTCCAAAATAAAGCCCCTGAGAAGCCCATCTCAGTCCTAAGATGGCCCCATGCTAAGTTTACACAATCTTAGTATGGTTTCTCAGACGGCTTCCTCAAAACTCACTCTACTTTCGTTACATTACACTTCGTGCCTGTTTCTTAGGTTAGCAATAAGTTAGAAGCAACAAATTGGAAAAAAGCACTGAGGAAGTTCCTAGACTCAGGCTCATGGATCATACCAAGAAATGACAGCCGGTCAACTGGTAGCCAGGGAGGAGATATGAAGACTACATAAAGCAAGTACAAATACTAAGAAATCCAAGCAGGGATAAACAGTTCTACTAACAATCTCAATTGCCTTTGGGAGAATTACTGTTTCAGAGTGAAATAATTAATATTCAAGTGACCACAAATCTTTGAGAACAAATAAAATCTTCAGTATATTCTTTTTATCATGCAGGGTGAAGTAAAATATAGTTTTAAAAGATTTTTTATTCAAAATATTTTAATCTCATAAGTAATCTAAGTAAATTCACTTACATATAATTTTTTTTTCTCTGAATTTAGGATAAATGAAGTAGTTTTGTACAATGGTTCCTCAACTCACTTTTGATTTGGTGATACAAACTTTCATTTATTTTACCTAATTCCGTTTTTCTCTTTCCTTACCTCGAGAGGAAACTTCCTTTGTTATCTTCTGGTTCTTATTGTTTAGCCTCTGACTTTAGGCCTTTTTTTTTTTTCTTGATGAACTGGGCCTAAGGACATCATATAATGTGTAGAGGACTGTGGCAAAATTCATTACTTTTTTCTGGAAGAACTCTAAAGTTTTGTTTTCACTTTGTATATTTTCTATATAACATTTTGTTATTCACAGCTTAACTGGTGATTTGTGCAAAGAAATTCAGAAATCAAAGCCCATATTCTATTAAATCATTTCCTCTAGGAATTCATTTCTATATACATTCTTGTCCCATCTCCTACTCAGATGACTTAGCTTTCTTTTTTTTTTCTTTAGCTGCTGCTAAGTCATGTCAGTTGTGTCTGACTCTGTGCGACCCCATAGATGGCAGCCCGCCAGGCTCCCATCCCTGGGACTCTTCAGGCAAGAACACTGGAATGGGTTGCCATTTCCCTCTCCAGTGCATGAAAGTGAAAAGTGAAAGTGAAGTTGCTCAGTCATGTCTGACTCTTTGTTACCCCATGGACTGTAGCCCACCAGGCTCCCCCGTCCATGGGACTTTCCAGGCAAGAGGACTGGAGTGGGTTGCCATTGCCTTCTCCATTTTCTTTAGCGGGATGTCCCCAATACATTCCTTATACAGTTTCACCAGACTTTTATAGAGAAATTTTATCCTCCCTGATGCAGCTCAGTGATAAAGCATGCCTCCAATCATGGTGCCTGTAACCACACCATTCTCTCTGCTATTACGCAGAACTAGAAACATTCAGCTAATCTGAAATCCGGTATTACCTCGAAGTCTTTGTTGGCTTTAAGCAATTTCTCCCTCCTCCTCTCAAATCTTTTTTATGCCCTGTCTTTTAGTTAAGGTTGAACTTAATTCTCTTCATGATGTTTCTCATGTTAACTATCTTTTGCGCAGACCACTGTATAATTTCTCTGTATTTAGTAGTTCCACCTTGATTATTAATATAGTCACAGATATAGATTTAATTACTCCACCTTGATCATTAATATAGTTATAGATATAGATTCAATTACTCCAAGTTATTGGGATTCCCAGGTGGTGACTGGTAAAGAATCTGCCTGTCAGTGCAGGAGACCCAGAGATGCAGGTTCAATCCCTAGGTCGGGAAGATCTCCTGGAGTAGGAAATGGCAACCCCATTCCAGTATTCTTACCTGGAAAGTTTCCATGTACAGATGAGCCTGGTAGGCTAAGTCCATGGGGTCACAAAGAGTCAGACATGACTGAACACACACACCGAGGTATACTCCATGTTATAAGACAAACTTTACATATATAATGGAAGGGCTTAGATAAATTGGTATCACAGGATGAAGTAGAAGTGTAAATCTACAAAGTGAGAGGAAAAATAAAATTTCTCCTATGAATTACAGAAAAGACAAATATTTTATGTTAAAGTTACCCACAACATTGAAAAAGTTTCTGCTGAATTTATTTAGTGAAAGACAAGTAATACCATGTATATAAAAATGGTGATATGGAGCGGAGTCATATATGAAGGGGACCTTTTGAGAACTTCTGTGTATGGCCCTAAGCACTTTTCTGGGTTCACAATCCTGGAAATTTTATGTAATATGACTAATAAATATGTTAGAAAAACTACTTATAACTCAAGATTTTATAACAGTCAATATATTTATATACATTTGTGACTTTTTTTTCATTAAATACTTGGACTTATTACTAAGGCCCTTGCCAACTAAAGAATGTCACTTGCCATCAGTTCCACAAGACTTAGGTCACTAGCCACTGCAGATACTGACTCCAACACATCCTGAAAGGAATTCAGAATGGCAGTCAAGAGTGAGGCACTCTGTGCTCTGGGAAAAACTGGCTCACAGGGCCTTCAGGTAGATAATTTCAGGAGGGAATTTTGTGAACCCAGTGATTTGCATCTTCTCATACATGGAAAAGCATTAAAATCATTAACAGAGACATCTGCTCCTTGGGACTACCAGAAAATTCTACTGATATGTGGGTTTGATGTACATACCCGCTTTGTGAAACTATATATACACTGAATCTACCTCCTATCTCTCTGTACCAGTTCCTCAGAGTTATTTGAGAGGCTGTTTCCAGGCTATAGTCCTAAATAAGTCATGAAATAAAACTGAACTCAGAACTCTCAGGTTGTGAATTTTTGTTGACACCCTTAAAATTTCTAAATTTAATAGTAACTCAGAATATAATTAACTTTTTAATTTTATAATGTTAATACAATTAACATTAACTTTTTCTAGTAATTTCATGAAAGAATTAACCAATATTCCCCTAAAATTTCCTAATTCTTTAAAGTTTTCTAAGTGATTTTTAATAAATCTTGATGAATAGCCCATTATGCAAGATGTTCTTTACTTTCTAAAAAATATCTTTTTCTTGTCAATCTCTGTAGAGAGATCTTTACCAAGATAATTTCCAGGTGTCTCCCACTAGATTACTCTCATGCTTACATATCTTAAAATAGAAAACTACATGGGAGAACCATGCAAACATTTCCCTTACAAATAATTAGAAAATTTTACTCTCAGAAAACCCCTTTAAAATATCCGAGTCTAGGGGAGTTTCAGCTAAGTGTGGATGATTAAGTGCTAAAGGTAAGATTCTGATTTAACATGATAAAGAAAAAAGACATGAACACTTTCTAATGAAGAGAGACAGCTCAATGATTTGAATTCATTCCTCTTGTAACTGGAGAAGGCAATGGCACCCTACGCCAGTACTCTTGCCTGGAAAAATCCCATGGACGGAGGAGCCTGGTAGGCTGCAGTCCATGGAGTCGCAAAGAATCGGACACGACTGAGTGACTTCACTTTCACTTTTCACTTTCATGCATTGGAGGAGGTGGCAACCCACTCCAGTGTTCTTGCCTAGAGAATCCCAGGGACGGGGTCGCACAGAGTTGGACACAACTGAAGCGACTTAGCAGCAGCAGCTCATATAACTAAGGAAGATATTTTATTCACTAGTTTATCACACCAACTAATAATAATACTCTATCTACATATCATACTTCATCCAGAGATCTCAGACTTTTTATAAACATTCCATTAATTTTCACAAACTCCCACTGAGAGTATGGTACCTGGGAATATTACAGGTATAAATTAATTCTAGAAAGATACTTTCACACTTTCTCTAAATTCTTGAGGATAATACCAAGAAAATATTTTAAATGACACATTACAGTTCATAATTTTTTAATGATACTTTTTTTAGTCCACTCTATAACTTCATTCATATGCCAGAGCTGGATGGACCCTCTGAGAGTGAGTAATTTGCCCTCATTCTCTGTGGTAAGAAACTCCAAAATATCAATAGCAAGACTATCAGGAGAGGAGGCTGGGCCTTGTCCTGATAAAAGATAGTTCAGTTCAGTTCAGTCGCTCAGTCGTATCCGAATCTTTGTGGCCCCATAAATCACAGCATGCCAGGCCTCCCTGTCCATCACCATCTCTTGGAGTTCACTCAGACTCACGTCTACTGAGTCCGTGATGCCATCCAGCCATCTCATCCTCTGTTGTCCCCTTTTCCTCCTGCCCCGAATCCCTCTCAGCATCAGAGTCTTTTCCAATGAGTCAACTCTTCACATGAGGTGGCCAAAGTACTGGAGTTTCAGCTTTAGCATCATTCCTTTCAAAGAAATCCCAGGGCTGATCTCCTTCAGAATGGACTGGATGGATCTCCTTGCAGTCCAAGGGACTCTCAAGAGTCTTCTCCAACACCACAGTTCAAAAGTGTCAATTCTTCAGCACTCAGCCTTCTTCACAGTCCAACTCTCACATCCATACATGACCACTGGAAAAACCATAGCCTTGACTAGATGGACCTTAGTCAGCAAAGTAATGTCTCTGCTTTTGAATATGCTATCTAGGTTGGTCATAACTTTCCTTCCAAGGAGTAAACGGCTTTTAATTTCATGGCTGCAGTCACCATCTGCAGTGATTTTGGAGCTCAAAAAAAGAAAGTCTTAAAACGTTTTAAATTAAAAGAAAAAGTAATTTGTGATGCTAAGTTTGCAAAAGTTGCAATCAAAAGTATAGGAATTTGTTTTTTGACAGGAACACAAACTATTTTGATTAAAAAGAAGTGGGGAAAATTTATGTTAACAGTTTAAGTACTGGACCTAAAATAATTTCAGGAGGCCAGAGACAGTTTGTGTTGTTATTTGCAATATAGCACTTCTTTAGCCATAAAGCCATCTTTTATTGTGCTGTCTCATTCTCTTCAGTAATCTTTATGGAAGTGTTGAGGCTATGAATGTTGAGTTTGATGTTGGTACCTTCCAAAATCTGCTACCTTGAACACTCAACCCTAGTCTCAGATTACATGGAGATGTAAGATACACTGTTGGTATGGTAACCATTAGCGACAGAGGCTATTTAAATATAAATCTTCAAATTCAGTTCCTTGGTGGCACTTAGCCACATTCCACATGCTACTGTTTTGGGCAGCATAAATATAGAACATTTGCTCTGATCACAGAAAGATTTATTGGATATCACTGGAGAGAGAATGAGATTTGACTTTAATAATAAATGATTCAAACCATGTTAAATGAAGAATATAGTCTTCCATGCTTTTCTCTTATGACTGACACATAGGTAATCAAAAAGGTCTGTTACAAAGCTGTTTTTTTTCTGATTTTGCTTTTCCTTTAAGACAGATATAGGAGGCCTGGTGGCTCAGATGGTAAAGACTCTAGCACTTGAGAATTGTAGTACTCTTAATTTTTTCAGTCATAATATCATTAAGGGAAGGGGTTAATGAATTATGTCATAAAGACACTCTTTTTCTCCCTTAATTATATTATTTTACATTCAGCTTGAAATTATGTCATACCATGGTTTGAAGCTTTCACTTGTTCTTTATCTTTGGACTTAGTTTTGCCATTTGCTCAATCCCAAAATGAGTCCGATAGTTTCAAGAAAAAAAGATATACACTGTCCGTTTTCTATCTTCTCATGGTTTTACTACCCTGGCTATGAGGAATGAAAATGTAATTACTAAAGTTCCATAATGCAATACAAAGAAGCTAATTGTAACAAGAAGCCTAGCACATCTCTAAATAGGTATTAAAAAATTTCAATTCTAACACAAGACTAATTTAGGAAGAACTAAGCAAATGAAGCAGTGCTTGTTGCATTTGTGAATCTAATAATATGTATTACCAATTTATGGTTTAAAATAGAATCTCTTTATGGTTCATGCATGTACATCTTTACTCTTCATTACAGCAGTGTGTTTGCCACCAATGATATACAGCATGCTGTAATAAATTTGAAATATCAATATCTAAAAAGCACACAGGGACTTTCCCCTCATCTCTCTTGAACATGTGCATTGAAGGTCAGCTAAAGACTCTGTTCTTCACTGTCTTTAACCTCATGATGTTTGCTGTTGTATTCACTCCTGTCTATTTTGGTAGCAGAGAGAAAGAGAACCTGGCAAAGCAATCTTGGGCTGTTAAAGCTCCTCTCCAGAAGTCACATAGCACCTTTCACCTACATTTCATTGGCCAAAGCAAGTCACATGGCTAAACCTAATTTCTAGTTAGCAGGGAAGTGCAGTCCCATTCTGTGCTGAGGACAGAGAGTTAGAATATTTATGAACATCCAGAATGTCTACTACAGAGGAGAGATACAGCATTTTAGGCAATATTTCTCTATACAAATTTGTATAAAAAATAAGAGAAAGAGAAGATAGCAATCTACTTAGCTCACAGAAGACAATCCAAGAAAGAAAAAAGATAAAATTGTAGAAAGTGAACAGAGCAACTATTAATGTCCCTCTTTTGGGGAGATAATGAATAATAAAAGGAGGTTGGGTGTGAAGCTTTCGAATTATGAAGGCATCTTTTCACTCTGATGATTGCCTTAGGAACAAGTCTATCTTTCTTTCTTGCCTCTGGATCATAGAGATAATTCCATAGGCTGACGTATGCCTTTCACCATTTCGTCTCGTCTTTCTGAGATGCTGTTTTTTTGGTCTGTTTCATTCAGCCTCTCTGTCCTTGTAATTTTGTTACTTTCTAAAGTGAACAGTTAACTGAGTAGTTTAACCAAGAATGGCATCAGTTTCTAAACAATAACTACTTGATCTAACAAAATCACTTAAGTGGAAAAAAGACTGGTCTAAACTTTTCCATTTCCACCCTCCAATGAGTGTCATTTATAACTAGTGTTTCTATTGACAGGTCTTACATTTAAATCTAACATATTTTTCTTTCTCTCTCCCTTGATATATCTTTATAACCATGTTTTATTATGGAGACATTTAGGGTTACAAACTTACTTTGGCTTTACATTTTTCACACTGACACTTTGGGAAGAGTTATATTCTAGTCAAGGAATATAACTCTTGAAATTCCCTCTTTAATTCGATACTTAACTGGCTCTTGCACTTTCAGGAACATTTGCACAAATGCTGAAATATAATAAGATGGCATTGTTGATGCTCCCAGAGGCAAAGCATCTTCAAATAAAGCATCCCAGACTGACGAAACCTCAATCCTACATTTCACTATTACTGTGATAAATGGTTCCCCTGACCCTGTGCCTTCTATCAATCTCTGATTCTGAAGATGGAATCAGAGCAATCAGATTTGTCATTGGACATTTAATTAATTATAGAGCCCTTCAACATGCTATTCATGAACAAATATAAGTCATTTTAAACCTACCATAGAAAATTATAGTCTTTGGTATGGATCACAAATTAGATTAAGAGTACTTTGTTGCACATTATATGGTTTGTTCTGTGCTTTTCTTTTTCTAATGCACTTTATAATATCTCGTGGGAAAACATTTATCTAAGCATAAGTTCTCATGATGAACTGGAAAATATTTTGCTTTTTAAACATTCAGAAAATAGTTTAAGTCTATATCAGGAAAAATCGAGATCTTATACTATTGAAAAATATTAAATTGGATAGAACTCCACAATGCTTCCTACAAAATGTTACATTTATCTTCAGGGGGTTTACATTCAAGTACTGATCCTCCATAAAGTGATCACCTTAATATAACTCACTTAAATGCTAAGATTTTAGCATTATTTCTTAGATGTCTAAGATTTACAGAGAAAATTGGTTCAGCTTATGTTCTATCTTTCTACATAGACAGTTAGAATATGGAAATGAAAGAGCTGACTCCAAAGCTGGAAACAAATATAAGATGAATTCCTTAGATCCTAAAATAAAGATGAATAAAGCAGATCTTTACATTATTTTGAATTATATCTTGCATCAGTGAAGTGTGCTCTTGCTACTTTTTGCCTTTCATTTTGAATGCTTATTCAAGGAGTAAAATTCATCTAAAATATATGTTGAAATGAGACCATCTTTTAGTCTTTCTCTTTTACAAAGAATTACTGAGGTACGATTAGTTAGTAATTTTTATTTTGTTATCAGAAAGAAAAATGGCAGGAGAGAAAATGGCCAGGAATATGGTTCTGTTGCCCAAGTAGAAGAGCAGCTGCTCGGGTGGGTCCTAGGAGTAAACGCCTGAGGCATGCCCCTGCTATCATAATTCAGTCACTTATTTTTTTATTTGAGGATCTTTAAAAGGCAAATAATCTTAGTATAATGTATGGTTTAATTGTTTAGGCTTTTCTTTAGTGATGAGAGAAGGTCTTAGTGTTATGACAGTGCTGGATGCTGGAGATGAGAATTTGGTCAAAGATACTGGAAAATCATTACAAAAGCAGAATAAGTCTTTTTCCACAAGACCTTGTGATTTCACTTCTCTCCCCCCTAGAGTCAGTTCTGCCTATGATAAGTTTGTGCAAGAAATGGAGAGGTGATGTTCTGTCAAATGACTCTGTTCCCTCAAATTACAATTGACCACCAAACAAAAATTACAGAAATTTAGTGTATTAGATACAGTGGTGAGAATACACATGCTGTCTGCACATGTTTGTCCTTTTTTATGGAGTTTGTAGACTAGTTGTGGGATCAGTCAGTTTTAATTCAAGGTAATATAAAAATTAATCAAAACGGAAATATGCTACAAAATAAAATATAAGCTATTATGAGACTATGTAAGAGTGCTATCAAGGGCAGCACATATGAGACCATTCGGTAGGGACTCAGGGAAAACTGTCACACAGTTTAACTTTTGTACTCAAGCTGCTTGTGTTTTCTTTACAGGATCTTGACATAACTAGAAACATTGCATATGTAAAGAGCTGAAATAATATATGGATTTAGTTCTTCAGAGTTTTGTGATATAAATATGTGATGCTCCCTTTTGACCTTTTCTTTTGATTCTTCCTGCCTACTACCTTACCTACCACATATCTGAATTATTGCATCAGCTTCCTACCTCCAATCTCTCTCTGCTTCTGTCTATCCACACATAGCTGTTTGGTGATGTCTTCATAAAACCAGTCTAATATTGCATTTTTATGTTTTTTTGTTTGTTTTGTTTTATAGCACTAATCCCATTAGTGCTATAAATCCCGTGAGCTTGAGTTCTATTCAAGCTCAATAATATTTATTAGACATCGCTGAAAATCCTACATTATCTTCCTGTTCTCTATGGTATGAAATGAAGTCCTCAGTCTGGCCTAAGGTATCCTCCTAATGCGACTGATCAATCTACTTTTCTTATCTTTTCACTCTTTTATTCCTACAAAATTCATCCCCTATAATCAAGCCAATCTATTCAGAATTCCGTTTACTAGCTTAAATCTTTTCTTAACAAATAAAGACTTTCCCACTATTCTCTGTTTAGGTAAATCTTAGTCTTGCAGGTTGCACCCAAAATAAGCTTTGCTTCCTTTTAGGGCTTTGAAAGTGAAAACTTTACTTTTATAAACAATTGTTTTATGCACATTTTTCTTAAGAATTTGCTAATTGGTGCATATGTGATAATAGAGAGGAAAGGAAGTGCAATTAACAACTATTTGACTTTAGAGTCACATTTCAAACTACCTGTATAATAAAGTGATTTTCTTGTTGGTCTGTTTTAGTTCTCTCCCAATTCAGTTCTCAAAATTGGTTGTCAATAAGGTAAGGTACTTGGCTTGATTTTAGGAGCCACCAAATGGCTTAGGTAAAAAAGGATAAACGATAGTTACAGCGTTTAGAAATAAGACTTTTATTCTATAATCCAGTGCACTGTGGAGTTTGCTGGAACTGTCATAATTAGTATATTTTAATATTGTTAGTAGCATGAAATTTTTTCATTAAGTCTATTGACCTCATGCTAAGAAAGAAATTATTTTTAATAAATAAAATTGTATCTACTATCCATC
This sequence comes from Madoqua kirkii, assembly GCA_006408675.1. Taxonomy (NCBI): domain Eukaryota; kingdom Metazoa; phylum Chordata; class Mammalia; order Artiodactyla; family Bovidae; genus Madoqua; species Madoqua kirkii. Next base: position 15,153 of record SJYC01054575.1, on the reverse strand, counting down.
AAAACTCTTGTATTTTACACTAGGGGGCCTTGTTTTCCTCAAAATCTGCAGGATATCTGGCATAAAGGAAATAAAACTCTAATTTACTGACAAGTGTGTAAGCAAGGCAGGAGTAAGGGAAAACTGGTCTTGGGAATACTTTTATTAATTTAAGTTTATTATTAGTCTACTTTATTAATGTCTACACTATGTTCTGAAAATGGTAAATCTGAATCCACTTTCCAAATCTTCTAAATCTGGGTGAATTTATTTAGTTTTTGAATTTTTAGACTCAGATACGATGGTAGTTAATACGTCCTTCAGCCGTCAAATATTAAATTGCTTTCAGAGTTGACTAACTTCCAGTGGAACTCAGAAAACTCCCATGAAAGTAAAATGTGATGCAGAATATTTAGATGTCTCTGACTACAGTTGATTTCCTGTTGTCCAAGTGGAGACATCATTTTATATAAACACCATATCACCTTATGGTGTTCTTTATTAGAGAGATGGAGGCCATTTTATTATTTCCTCTTCTTCTCCCAAGGAGCAAAATTTAATCTGATTTCATAGGCAAATACATAAATACTTATTGTCAATTCCAGATAGACTTATCATCATCCACACACCGACATTTTATCCTTACATTTTCAAGGCAGCAATGGACTCCATCTTTATCATGTTATATGATGCTTTACCAGAACAATTTAAACTGCAAATTTATAAAAGGATTCTAGGCATATATGTCATTGTTTCAGCATTTATGAGTGTCCTTCATCTCTCTATTTTCCCTCTGTTCCCTATTCCCACCCTTGCAATATATCCCAAATCAGATGAGAGTCTTGGAAAGGATTTTGAAAGAGAAAGTTTTGTATTACAAAGTCTGTCTCTTTAGCAAATACCTGGCCTTTATCTCCTGGAAACCTAGTGATATGGCATGGTCTGGCTCGGAATATATTGCACACAGTGCTGTGCTACTTCAGGGCCCTTATTTTCTGACTTCCGTGCAGTCAAGTGTGGCCAGTGGCTCGAGAGTGGATATGCCAGCTGCCATTCCAGGTGTGGCTTTCTCAAACTTGCCGTGCCAATTTCTTTTTGTAGCTTGATGTAAGCATGTCTGTAACACAGCCACAAGGGGCCTGCGTGTTGGAATTAGTGTCTGAGTCTGTCTTCTGATCAGCAACACTCATTCAAACTTTGTATGAGCTGAAATCATTCATTTATGTAAGTCTTGTGACTTGAGGGTTAATCTTTATGTACCTAGTATTTCATTAAGTAATATACTTTTGAGAGGGTAACAGGCAGGAAGGCCAGGGGTCTCCAAATGGAGAAAATAGCCTGCAAGTGTCAGACATTTTATCTCCCTTAAGCGGCAGGAGGAAACAAATTAGCGATATATTTTTCCTTCTCTATACAAATTTAAAAGGAGGTTTCTCTCAAATTCTGTGTTGCCATAATGACACCTGGTTTCACTTGAAGTTAACCAATGCATTTTTCTTATAGAAATGTTTATCTTAAGCTATGCTGATGTGCTATACATTTACCCCAAACTCTGTCTTCAAGTCGGTTCTGCCTTTTGGGCTCAGAAACTACTTGATAAACCAGTATGTTATACTCCTATACTGTTCCTTTAATCTATGTAAATGACACTATTTGTATGGTGCTCTGCCCTTCTTCAAGATTCAAATTAATCCTTTTATGGCCCAAGATAAACCATTTGGTGCCAATATTATCCCAAAATACATCTTATGGGTGAAGGGTATGGTGCCATTCTAAATTTTGAGACATTCCTTTCTTTTATTAACAGACTGCTGGTGACTATATAACATCCAGCTAAAGACTAGCAGGGAGTTCTGATGCCTATGTCAGAAGCTTTCTCTATCTCCTTTATAGTTTAATAAAACTTTGTTACACAAAAGCTCTGAGCGATCAAGCCTCATTCTGGCCCCAGATTAAATTCTTCTCCTCTGGGGGCCAAGAATCCCAGTGTCACAATTCAACAACCTTTCACTTTGTTACACAAAATCTAGCATCAAAATCTATAAAAGATGTACAGTATTGTGAGAGAAATGATTATTTGACATAGAGATGTTTCCCTTTGAATATTTTAAATATCTTAAGTATTCTCCTTTAAATATTAATTGTGTGGATTCTTAGGTATCTCCTCGAAATATAAAGATTCTAAGGTGGGGGTTTTTCTCTTGAACTGGAACCAGTCTAGGGACTGAGTGGTCTGAAAGGATGAGACTTGGTGGATGAGTACAATGGGAGAGGAGGAAAAAGAAGAAAGATTGAAAAGCAAAGGCAATAAAGCAAAAATAAGTGGGACTACATGAAACAAAAAGATTCTGCACAATAAAGAAAATCATCTACAAAATGAAAAGGCAATCAAATCATGTATCTGATGAGGGGTTAATATCTAAAGTGCATTTAACAACTCACACAACTCATATTTTTAGAAAAATGAGGTACCATTTCATACCAGTCAGATTGGCTGTGATCCAAGTCTACAAGCAATAAATTCTGGAGAGGATGTGGAGAAAAGGGAACCCTCTTGCACTGTTAGTGGGAATGCAAACTAGTACAGCCACTATGGAGAACAGTGTGGAGATTCCTTAAAAAGTTGCAAATAGAACTGCCTGATGACCCAGCAATCCCACTGCTGGGCGTACACACTGAGGAAACCAGAATTGAAAGAGACACGTGTACTCCAATGTTCATCAAAGCATTGTTTATAGTAGCCAGGACATGGAAACAACCCAGATATCCATCAGCAGATGAATGGATAAGAAAGCTGTGGTACATATACACAATGGAGTATTACTCAGCCATTAACAAGAATACATGTGAATCAGTTCTAATGAGATGGATGAAACTGGAGCCAATTATGCAGAGTGAAGTAAGCCAGACACAGATGTATAGAATGGACTTTTGGACTCTGAGGGAGAGGGAGAGGGTGGGGTGATTTGGGAGAATGGCATTGAAACATGTATACTATCACGTAAGAAATGAATCGCCAGTCTATGTTCGATACAAGATACAGGATGCTTGGGGCCGGTGCACGGGGAGGATCCAGAGAGATGATATGGGGTGGGATGTGGGAGGGGGGTACAGGATTGGGAACTCATGTACACCGGTGGCAGATTCGTGTCAACATATGGCAAAAGCAATACAGTACTGTAAAGTAAAAATAAAAATTAAAAAAAAAAACACAAGCAATCCAATTAAAAAAAAATGAACAAAGGACAAAACAGACATTTTTCCAGAGAAGACATACAGATGACCTACAGGAACAACAGTGTACTCACTATCGCTAATCTTCAGGGAAATATACATTTAAATCACTGTGTTCATCAACAGAGGAATGAAAAAAAGATGTTGCACACGTATATGATGGAATATTATTGAGCTGTAAGAAGGGATGAAATAGTGCCATTTGCAGAGACATAGATAGAACTAAAGAGTGTCAGAGTAAGTCAGAAAGAGGAAAACAAATGTTGTACAAATATCACTGATATGTGGAATCTAGAAAAATGGTATAGATAAAGTTATTTTCAAAGAAGAAACAGAGACACACACATGCAACATATTCTCCATTCAGTCTCAGCTCATGCATCTCTTCTAGGAGCACCAGGAGAAGCCTAGATATTCTGCTGCCTAGCATCTCCTTCATGACAAGGATGTGATGGAGGTAGCAAGAATAACCCCTGAATTCCAATCCTCGCTTTTCCTTTTAGCAGCAAGCTTATGAAAACCCTGGGAAAACCTATGAAACTCTAAGTCAACCCTGAGTGTTAATTTACCTGCAAAATAGGTATTATAAAACCTGCCTTTCCAATTGTAGTATCGATATTTGCCTACATTAGTGAAGGATACAAAGAATGTGTTCCATCAAGACTAACTCTTCACTGCTCTGCTTTTATTAGTTGGGTACAGCAGTAGGCAAACCTCTCTGCTTCTTATTGCCTATGCTAAATATCACCCCTACTTTTTCACTTTCACTTTCCTTACTACTTCTAGATTATATAAAATATATCACGAAATTCTAGGATGCAAGTGTAGTGAAGAATAGCTGTATACAACAAAAAGGCTAGAGGAACATATATGTTTGTAGAAGGATACCATAAATCTCTTAATTATAAAGAGAATAATCCTTTGAGATTCAGATGTGAAAGTAGTGAAGAGAAGGTGTAATAATGGAGGGAACAAACCATCCTGATAGATACTGTCACCTACCCATTCTTCTCAAAGGAAAACACCTAAGATTGGTTATCTATCTCTCTAACTCTGTATCTATCTGTCATCTACTAATGGTCTAAAGTCAACTGTATCTTCACCCAAGGATTGTTCCTGTTAATATTTTGCTATTATTCCTTCATCAAGATCTAGAATTATACAGATTTCAGATATAGCTTTTAAATTATGTTTCTTTCATAGAAGCATCTATTACAAATAAATTCCTATAAGGCCAGCTGAATAAAGTAAAAAAGAAAAAAAAAGTAAAACTATCAGGTATAATTGTGTTTGAAAAAACAGTGGGTCACTAATTTTTTGCTGATCTGGGAGTCCATTAACTAAAGAAAGAAACAAACTGCAATTTGGGAAATATGACCATGTTAGATATTGTATGTGTCCAAAAAAAAAAAAAAAGGAATCTTAAATTTCATGGAAATTTTCCTGATTTTTAAATGCTATTTATTTATTTTTTCTGAAAACAACATGAGGACTCAACAAACTGTGTTCAAGAACCAGATAGATCCTTTGTAAAACTATCAGGTATAATTGTGTTTGAAAAAACAGTGGGTCACTAATTTTTTGCTGATCTGGGAGTCCATTAACTAAAGAAAGAAACAAACTGCAATTTGGGAAATATGACCATGTTAGATATTGTATGTGTCCAAAAAAAAAAAAAAAGGAATCTTAAATTTCATGGAAATTTTCCTGATTTTTAAATGCTATTTATTTATTTTTTCTGAAAACAACATGAGGACTCAACAAACTGTGTTCAAGAACCAGATAGATCCTTCATACTTTCAGCTAACAATCTCCTTTAAATATACTTCAAAAAACATGCAGTTAATGGCTGAATCATGCAACTTTATTTAATAATCTCCCTATTCTTGGACATCTCAGTTTAGTTCAGTTCAGTAGCTCAGTCGTGTCTGACTCTTTGCGACCCCATGAATCGCAGCACGCCAGGCCTCCCTGTTCATCACCATCTCCCGGAGTTCACTCAGACTCACGCCCATTGAGTCAGTGATGCCATCCACCCATCTCATTCTCTGTCATCCCCTTTTCCTCCTGCCGCCAATCCCTCCCAGCATCAGAGTCTTTTCCAATTAGTCAACTCTTCACATGAGGTGGCCAAAGTACTGAAGTTTCAGCTTTAGCATCATTCCTTCCAAAGAAATCCCAGGGTTGATCGCCTTCAGAATGGACTGATTGGATCTCCTTGCAGTCCAAGGGACTCTCAAGAATCTTCTCCAACATCACAGTTCAAAAGCATCAGTTCTTCAGTGCTCAGCTTTCTTCACAGTCCAATTCTCACCCCCACACATGACCACTGGAAAAACAATAGCCTTGACTAGACGGATCTTTGTTGGTAAAGTAATGTCTCTGCTTTTCAATATGCTATCTCGATTGGCCATAACTTTTCTTCCAAGGAGTAAGCATCTTTTAATTTCATGGCTGCAATCACCATCTACAGTGATTTTGGAGCCTAAAAATGTACAGTCTGACACTGTTTCCACTGTTTCACCATCTATTTCCCATGAAGTGATGGGACCAGATGCCACGATCTTAGTTTTCTGAATATTGAGCTTTAGGCCAATTTTTTCACTCTCCATTTTCACTTTCACCAAGAGGCTTAGTTCTTCTTCACTTTCTGCCATAAGGGTGGCGTCATCTGCATACCTGAGGTTATTGATATTTCTCCTGGCAAGCTTGATTCCAGATTGTGCTTTTTCCAGTCCAGCGTTTCTCATGATGTACTCTGCATAGAAGTTAAATAAGCAGGGTAACAATATACAGCCTTGATGTACTCCTTTTTCTATTTGGAACCAGTCTGTTGTTCCATGTCCAGTTCTAACTGTTGCTTCCTGATCTGCATACAGGTTTCTGAAGACACAGGTCAGGTGGTCTGTTATTCCCATCTCTTTCAGAATTTCCCACAGTTTATTGTGATCCCCACAGTCAAAGGCTTTGGCATAGTCAATAATGCATACATATATGTTTTTCTGGAACTCTCTTGCTTTTTCCATGATCCAGTGGATGTTGGCAAATTGATCTCTTCTGGTATTCCCATCTCTTTCAGAGTTTTCCATAGTTTATTGTGATCCACACAGTCAAAGGCTTTGGCATAGTAAATCAAGCAGAAGTAGATGTTTTTCTGGAACTCTCTTGCTTTTTCCATGATCCAGTGGATGTGCGCAATTTGATCTCTGGTTCCTCTGCCTTTTCTAAAACCACTTGAACATCAGGAAGTTCACGGTTCACGTATTGCTGAAGCCTGGCTTGGAGAATTTTGAGCATTACTTTACTAGCGTGTGAGATGAGTGCAATTGTGCAGTAGTTTGAGCATTCTTTGGCATTGCCTTTCTTTGGGATTGGAATGAAAACTGACCTTTTCCAGTCCTGTGGCCACTGCTGAGTTTTCCAAATTTGCTGGCATATTGAGTGCAGCACTTTCACAGCATCATCCTTCAGGATTTGAAATAGCTCAACTGGAATTCTATCACCTCCACTAGCTTTGTTCGTAGTGGTGCTTTCTAAGGCCCACTTGACTTCACATTCCAGGATGTCTGGTTCTAGATGAGTGATCACATCATCATGACTATCTGGGTCGTGAAGATCTTTTTTGTACAGTTCTTCTGTGTATTCTTGCCATCTGTTCTTAATATCTTCTGCTTCTGTTAGGTCCAGACCATTTCTGTCCTTTATCGAGCCCATCTTTGCATGAAATGTTCCCTTGGTATCTCTAATTTTCTTGAAGAGATCGCTAGTCTTTCCCATTCTGTTGTTTTCCTCTATTTCTTTGCACTGATTGCTGAAAAAGGCTTTCTTTTCTTGCTATTTTTTGGAACTTTGCATTCAGATGGTTATATCTTTCCTTTTCTCCTTTGCTTTTTGCCTCTCTTCTTTTCACAGCTATTTGTAAGGCCTCCTCAGACAGCCATTTTGCTTTTTCACATTTCTTTATCATGGAGATGGTCTTGATACTGTCTCCTGTACAGTGTCACGAACTTCATTCCATAGTTCATCAGGCATTCTATCTATCAGATGTAGCCCAAGAGACCACATATTTCTCATTCTCAAAATCAAGGAGATCTTTCAGACAAAAAGCTGCTTGGAGGTCAAAAGAGAGTGACGTCAAGTCTACCCATGAGCCTCTTTGTTGGAATCTATTTTGGCTGAGAGATGTGTACACACACATGGGAGAATCCTGAGACATATCAAATACAGACCCAGAACCAAGCGAATCAAAATGACTGGCCAAAGGAAACCAGTACGAAATGCCACATACAAGTGATTCAAACTACTATGAGGGTGTGACTCTCTCTCTGAGTCTGCCCATGTGTCCACCCACACATACCACTTTCTAATAACCAGTCTACTTGTTTCATTACTTTCTGTATTTGTTGGAAAGTTTTTTTGCAAAGTCAAAGGGCCAAGGCCTTGTCACTGAACACTGGTTTAATGGCTAGGATTCAGCACTCTCACTACCGTGGCCCAACATCAATCTCTGGCCAGGAACCAGATGGCTGAGGCCATCTGAGATCAATTTTACAATTCAAGATAAAAGGAAGGATACAGATAAGTATTTCTCATAGTTTTCTTTTTTTCCTCTAGAGCAAAGAGAAAAGTCTTTCAAGAACATATATGGTGTGTTTACCAATGCTATATAAAAATAAAGAATAAAGCTTTGTTTTCTTCAGTGCTATCTGCTCATTAGAAGTTGGATTTCATCTGACCTTTATTCCACATAAAGTTTACTTTTTATACTACAGCAGTGCCACTCTTCCCTTTTAATATTTTCAAAGCTTTGTTCAAAGTAGCATTGAAGTTTCTACTCTGACTTAACCCAATACTTTAATATCTTTTTTTATGTTACCCTGTGGCCATGCTTAAGCCATTATGGACTCTCTTTTACTCTCAGGAAATACAGGTATACAAGTGTTTTTTGAAAAATAAAAAAGTTTACTATTTTTAATTTAAGATAATAAAGAAATTCTTTAAGTCGCTTCGCATTTCCCCATCATGTTGCTGAACTTACCCTCAGACTCAGTGAGGGTAAGCAATATTGTTCAGTTTCCCACTGAGCAATAGTCGTGTGGATTGGCCTTTAAATGAGGTATCAGTTTAACAAAACAAAGCACAACATCCATATTCATTTGTGCATGCATTCACTTAAAAAACATTTACTGAGCTAGGTATTGAGAACACAGAAATAAAAATAACAGTCAGGACCATAATGGAACCACAATACAATGTCAATACTGTGTGCGAGTGTTCTGAGAGCAGAAAGACAGAGTGTCTAATTCAGTTGAGGGTCAAGGGAGACTTTGATGAGACACTTGGCCTCTATCATCTGATTCTGAGCATAACAAGAAACAAAGGGTTTGGAGAATCCTCCTGAACATTCAGAAATGATTGAATGAAAGTATACATCAATGTTCATAATTATCATTGAGATATATAATTATTCCCTTCTAGACTGGGCCATGTTGTTTGTGGTCCACACAGTGAAAAGTAAATCCATCACGGTTACTAGAAAAATGATCCAACATAAGCTACAGGCTCTAGTGATCACAAAATGCAAAATAACAGTACTATTTTTGAGATAAACATGATAACTTTAAATGCAGACTATAATGTGAGTCAAATAAGATACTTAATTCTAAGTGCTTTAAAAAAAGAAAAAAGCACAATACAAATGTAAGAGATCATTATTATGAAAAAAGAGTAAACTTTCAATCTAGTCATAAAAAGCCAAAAAACTTCCTTTTGGTAATTCTTAAATTAAATTACATTTTTCAGAATATGTCTTTTTCTTGAAGGCTCCCTGTGGCCATGCTTAAGCCATTATGGACTCTCTTTTACTCTCAGGAAATACAGGTATACAAGTGTTTTTTGAAAAATAAAAAAGTTTACTATTTTTAATTTAAGATAATAAAGAAATTCTTTAAGTCGCTTCTGCATTTCCCCATCATGTTGCTGAACTTACCCTCAGACTCAGTGAGGGTAAGCAATATTGTTCAGTTTCCCACTGAGCAATAGTCGTGTGGATTGGCCTTTAAATGAGGTATCAGTTTAACAAAACAAAGCACAACATCCATATTCATTTGTGCATGCATTCACTTAAAAAACATTTACTGAGCTAGGTATTGAGAACACAGAAATAAAAATAACAGTCAGGACCATAATGGAACCACAATACAATGTCAATACTGTGTGCGAGTGTTCTGAGAGCAGAAAGACAGAGTGTCTAATTCAGTTGAGGGTCAAGGGAGACTTTGATGAGACACTTGGCCTCTATCATCTGATTCTGAGCATAACAAGAAACAAAGGGTTTGGAGAATCCTCCTGAACATTCAGAAATGATTGAATGAAAGTATACATCAATGTTCATAATTATCATTGAGATATATAATTATTCCCTTCTAGACTGGGCCATGTTGTTTGTGGTCCACACAGTGAAAAGTAAATCCATCACGGTTACTAGAAAAATGATCCAACATAAGCTACAGGCTCTAGTGATCACAAAATGCAAAATAACAGTACTATTTTTGAGATAAACATGATAACTTTAAATGCAGACTATAATGTGAGTCAAATAAGATACTTAATTCTAAGTGCTTTAAAAAAAGAAAAAAGCACAATACAAATGTAAGAGATCATTATTATGAAAAAAGAGTAAACTTTCAATCTAGTCATAAAAAGCCAAAAAACTTCCTTTTGGTAATTCTTAAATTAAATTACATTTTTCAGAATATGTCTTTTTCTTGAAGGCATCCACAATCTTCCACATGATGCCTAAGTGTAGCCAGACTGAAGTGACATTCTTTAGGCATTTCTTCAAAGAAAGGAATAAGATCTGACAGATTCCTTTGCACAAGGGGAAAAGGCATAGAAGGACAAGGTCTGGTGGGAATCTTAACATTACTCTCTCCATCTGCAAGATAGTCCTTCTCTGCTACACTGTGATAATAGCTTCTGAAGGTGTTAGCACCCAAAAAGACATCTCTCTGTCTTTTAAAAAATTGCATAGCTTTTACTTTTGGATTGGGACTGATCTATTGTCTTTAAAAACATACACACATATAACCATACTATGTTAGAGTTCAGTTTAGAAATACTAACTTTTACCACTTGACAGGTAAAATATGGAACCAATGCAAAAACCAAACCAAAAAAAAAAAAAAAAAGTAAATTGACAAAGTAAAAAACAAACAAACAAACCCAGCATAGTTTCTTTTTTATGCTGCTGTCTAATGACAGTTGTGGCATTATCACTATTTTGAAATAATGTAACAGAAAACCTAAATGACTTTGTTAATGTTGAGTAGTGATGGCTACCTCAGTAGTCAAACAATTTTGTTTATAGTTTCAGCTGGTTGAGTCTGAATACATTTACTTTAGGGCACATGTAAGGAATATATTTTTGTAAAAGTATGTGTAACATAAAAACATCTAGGCCCAAAGTAATTTCTACATAAAAAGTAATCCAAAACTTTATTCAGTCCTTAGAAAGAATGAAATAATGCTATTTGCAGTAATATGGATGGACACAGAGACTGCCATATTGAGTGAGGCAAGTCAGACTGAGAAGGAGAAATATAGTAGGGCATTTCTTTTATCTGGAATCTAAAAGGGAATGAAACAAATGAACTTACTTAAAGATAGAAAGACTCACAGATTTTGAGAATGAACTATGGTTGCCAGGGCGATCAATAAGGGGAAGGGGTAGATAGGGAGTTTAGCACGGAGATGTGCACACTGCTGTATTCAAAATGGATAACCAACAAAGACCTACTGTAAGGGGAAAAAAAAGAAAAATTTTGCCATTTAGTGGTTGCCAAGGTCTTTGGAGAAGGGGGAAACAGAGAGTTGTTAAATTGAAATTTCATGGGTGTATGTTATCTCCAAACTCATTAAACTTTGTGTATTAAGTATATGCAGTTTAGGGGAAAAAAGTTATTTGAAAGGATTTCATTGTCATTAAAGCATAGACTGCTATTCAGTGGCATTTGCTATTGCACCAATGACATAATTATGAGAGTAGCCAGTGGAGATGCTTATTATATACTGTGGACTATGACATCACAAATATGATTCTTATGGACAGTGTATGGAATAGGTAATCATACTATAGTATATATATATGCAGGAGAACTATGGTAACAGGAGGGAGAAAAGAAAGCATGGTCAGATTAAGTATTACATTAGCTTGATTAGCATACATTGGTTTATAGGTAGATCTAGTAAAAAATCAGTTAAGATATGCCAGGTATGGCTACAGACCATTTGCTAATCTGTGGCAAAGCAGGCATTAAACTTTGTTTTAGTTCTGAACTAGCTAGCTGGATTTTGTACTTTCAATCAATCAATAAATGTGATTCTGTAATATACTGGTCAAAATCCACTCTGATCAGTCTATGCCTTTTCAATAATGATCAATATATTTTGAATATTATTCTTTATTGGTGTTCAATATCTAAAATAGATAAACCAGATGACATACTTTCATTATAATTGTATTTAACAGTACTGTATATACATGATTTAAGTATCTGTTTATAAGGGCAGTCAGTATAAACAAACCTTGTTACTTTAGAAATTCACTACCCTAAACCCAAATCTTTGTCTTACTAGTCCTTCACAAATGTATTTTTTTTTGTCTAAAATCTGTCTGCTTTGTTCATTTCTCTAAGTTTTATTTCTATGAGACCTCTGTACATATGAATTAATTTTTTCTCTCCTACGAATCTGTCTGTGTCTATTTATTATTTGGCCAGCCAAGAATGTCTCCTCCTCAGGCAAGTTCATGCACTCAAGGAGTTACTAAAACAGATAAAGTGGTTCAAGAAAACTTAAATGCTGCACTGGGTAGAAATCATGAAAATCATAGATATTCAGAGGATTTGCAATCGCAGCAGGGAGAGGGAATAGAAGACTTTAATTAAGAGGGCATCACAAACTGGTTTTGAAAATGTAAGGATCTGGATAAATAAGCGATTTAAATGTAACAATCCAGTAAGTGGAAACATGCATGGACAGGATAAAGCTCAGTGAAAACAAAACTGAGGAGCACTGAAAAGTAGGCTGTCAGGGGCTTAATTCAAAGAGGTTTGTAAGCTGTGTTGAGTGGACAAGGAGGAGATGCTGATCCAGTTGGGTGAGATGTCCTGAACTGGTCTGGGCCCATTTTACTTAGGTGTATCAAAAGGTCACTCAGGGATGGAAGCTCTTTGCTGCCTTTCTGCTACCTTTGAAATTTCTTCTGTAATAACAGAATTAAGGCCCTCCTCTTGGTCAACTAGCACTCTCTCTGCTGCTCTGCTCTTTTCTCACCCATCAAGCTGGAGGGTAAGCTATTCTCAAGACAGGTACTTATTACCACCTATCTGTCTATCTGGCTCAGTCTTCCTCGATCTTACCAGCATTTAGCTTCCCCTAGGAGTTCTTATTATCTCAGACTTTATTCTGTGATTTATTTATAGCAATATCTGGTGTTTGGAGGGTGGGAAGCTGTGTTTAATCCTAACCCTCCAATGGCTCATCAGTTTTCTAGAATAATCTAAACCTTTTGATACTTTGCCAGTATGACATATAATTCATATTCTCATTTGCTTTGCTCTTTGTGTGTTTATCTCCCTTGAGAACATCACAAGGGCAACACAGGACAGGATGTGAGAACTCTTGAGTTTCTTAGGCCAAGTGCTAACAGTTTCCTAATGCTACCAACATGATCTAACAGAAGCCAGGCAAGATAATTTGAACTTGATGTAGTATATTAAAGGAAACAGAAGGGATTTTGAACACTAGCATATCAATAATAAAATAATTTTGTAGTCTTATTTCACAAACAATTAGGAGGAAGGGAGATGGAACTAGGTGGACCAGATAGAAGACAACTGCAGCAATGTAGACATGAGGTCATAAGGATGCCAATGGAGGGAAGGATGATGAAATATAGATCTAAGAGGCATGATTAAAGGAAAAAATGGCACAACTTGCTGACAAATATGATGCAGATATGATGATGAAATATAAAATGACTTGAGGACTCCTGTTTTGGAAGCCTGGCAGATTAGTGATTTTATAGCTTTAAAGAGAACACCGGGGAAGGGGAGTCTTCTTGTTTCTCTCTTTTTTTCCTTTTTCTAAAAGGGAGAAGGCAATGGCACCCCACTCTTGCCTGGAAAATCCCATGGACGGAGGAGCCTGGTAGGCTGCTGTCCATGGGGTCGCTAAGAGTAGGACATGACTGAGCGACTTCACTTTCACTTTTCACTTTCATGCATTGGAGAAGGAAATGGCACCCCACTCCAGTGTTCTTGCCTGGAGAATCCCAGGGATGGGGGAGCCTCGTGGGCTGCCGTTTCTGGGGTCGCACAGAGTCAGACACAACTGAAGCGACTTAGCAGCTTAGCAGAAAAAAAAAAAACTTAGAGAAGATAAAGTGACCACAGGATATCTCATAATACCATATTTTTCTAAAACATAAGACTAGAGGGCACAAAGCCCTACATAAGTCAAGCTTCACGAACCATAACGATAGATAGGCTAGTCAGTAAAAGCAGAAAAAATGTTAACAGGAGGTCAGGAAAAGAACAAATGGCCCGGAACTGGACTTTGTGGCAGTAACTACAGGTAGGTCACATGAGGAGGAAAAGAGAAAAAGTGAGGTTAGTAAGGTAGAAGAGGAGCCAAGGAAGGCCATTAGTTAGGTAAAGGACAATGATACACAATTAAATAAAGAACATTAAGGAGGTTACATGCAAAACAATGTCAAGGTGGATGCTATCAACATATTTTTGATTATGTAAATCCCTTAGCAAATAATTATATTGATGGATCATTTAAGATGACTTCTCCATGTCAATCCCCCAAGTCCTCGCTGCTATTCAGACTCATCTCCTGTAGCCTGTAACAGAGGAAAGCACATTTCAAGGACCACCTAAATGAAATCTTTTCCTGTGTTTGAAGAATAGAAATTGTTCTTAAAGTTGTTCCTTTCTGAATTAAATGATTTCAATACCACAAGATCCATATTCTTTTCTTCACTGCTGTCCTATGAACTCTCCCAAATTTTAGCTTCTTATTGGTCCTAGGGTTATGGGGTATCTGATTATGGGATCTGTCTAAATCTAGAAGTAGTGAGTGTTTATGCAATCCCTAAAATTTTTCAATACAATAAGATGTTTAGACATTATTCAGTAAGAATAAACTTATTTCAATGAGTTTCAGGACCTCATTTTCTGTATTTTCTCACATTATCAAGGCTATGTTTTTAAATCTTTAAAAATGTTAACTGAAATATAAAATGTAATAATCCACATAGCTGTTAGCAATCAAAAGAATGGTATTCATTGGCACCAACAAAACAAAGAATAAATATGAAATAAAAAGAAACAATGGAAATAATATCTTGCCAGAACCTTGCTCTGATCTTAATATTTGATCTTCAGTCTGTGATCCACAATCTGTTGAAGTGGAAAGGCGTTTTCAGAGAAAAAGTATTGCAGCAGAGTGTATTTGGTACTGCTAGTCCTATTAGCTATTTAGTTATTTGTATTATAAAGTAAAGGGAAGATAATTTCAAAGGTGAACAGAAATATCTGGGCTATGTTTTCCATTCTTACAAGGAAATATGCAGGGTTGAATGTTACAAGTAGGAAGTCAAGAAATACCTGGAGTAACAGGCAAATTTGGCCTTGGAATGCGGAATGAAGCAGGGCAAAGACTAATAGAGTTTTGCCAAGATAATGCACTGGTCATAGCAAACACCCTCTTCCAACAACACAAGAGAAGACTCTACACATGGACATCACCAGATGGTCAACACCGAAATCAGATGATTATATTCTATGCAGCCAAAGATGGAGAAGTTCTATACAGTCAACAAAAACAAGACCAGGAGCTGACTGTGGCTCAGATCATGAACTCCTTATT
>SJYC01054574.1:0-22633 GCA_006408675.1 Madoqua kirkii | reverse complement strand
CTCTTTTGGAATCCTATCATTTTGCCTTTTCATACTGTTCATGGGGTTCTCAAGGCAAGAATACTGAAGTCACTTGCCATTCCCTTCTCCAGTGGACCACTGGACCACTAATAAAATTATATTAGTGGGTTTATTTTGATGAAAAATTTGAAAGCTGAGTAGAGTCAAGAGATCCCACCGTCATCAGCTGGGTTTATAGTTTAAGATTCCCCAAATAGATATATGTATGCATTTTTAAAAAATAAATTTTTGGCTACAGTGTTGTCCTGTGGTCTGGGGTATTTGGAGTTGCTGACATATTGCAGATGATCCTTTCTCCTGTACAAATGAGCAGTTTGTTTTTTTTTAATTGTTGACCATCCTATGCTATTTCTTTACTGAGAAATGAAGGAAATTACAGATGGTTAGTACTAATGCTAATCATATTTTAACATATCAAAATGTTAAAATACTAACATTTTGAAAACAAAGGTAGATATTTGTAAATCAAATAATGAAATCAGTCAGCGTGCATAACAACTCTTCAGAGGAAAAAAAATCACAGAACACTCTATGATAGCTGTATATAAGACAGTCTATTAATTTTTGTGTCATTAAAGCAAAAATTGCAATCCATGCAGTTTGTTTTTTTAAGGCTTGTACCCAAGATTTTCATTCTTATTATAAGAAAATAGTATTTTCAAACTAGAGGGGATCAACAAAGTCTTTGAATACTAGCGAATTTAATGTTTTTTAAAGGATTAAATTACAGTAAAAATTAATTTCATTTTAAATTCCAATTTAGTTATCCAAGCAAAACTGCAGAGTTTTAGGAAATTGAAGCAGGAACCTGAGGATTCCTTCTTCCGTCATCCTAACTATCCCAAATCTGGCAAATAGGGCCAAACTTAATTTCTTTCTAATAATGCAGGAGTGACATAAAAAGGCCAGTGAGTGGCTCTTCTGAACTATTCACAGATTAGAGTAAAACAGAGAAGAATATAATATTAGACAAATGAGCAGATGCTTGTTGATAAATGTGTTTCTTTTGCTTCTGCTACCTGTTTACTATATATAAAAAGAAAATTACTGACTGAATCTTCCTTTCATAATGTTGCTGATTGAAATATCCACATCAGGAAATGGAAAGCAAGTGTGGAGCCTGAAGGCGATTTGATCCCACCCACAGAGAAACATTCAGCCTTTGAAGTAGAAACAGTGATGGCTATCTGTGCTTTCTGTGCCCAGGACTTGTCAGGAGGGGTACAGGGGAGAGTGAATGCTGGTCATCTGTGAAATTATTTAAGACATGGGCTTTTCTGAGGTGAAAAGATTCCACAGAAAAATGTAGGTTAGTGGTGCAGACCGGGGTAACCTGCCAATACCTGTGTCTGCAGTTGAAATCAAGGTCTTTCAGTGAGTCTGGATTTTGGTCAAGGTTTTTCAGAAAGTATTTGGCCTTAAATAATATAGTTTTGAGGAAACATTCTCTGAAAAACTGAAATGCTTATAAAGCAATATTAAAATGTCAAAATTTGCTTTAAGTACAGTCAGGTCCTTGAAGTCTTTATTAGGAGTAAATAAGATACTTTGCTGATAGGGTTCTTAGCCCTGGCTTTGTCATGGAGTATATGTACTTCAGGATCTTGACTGTGCTGAGAAATTTCTGGAATAACTTCTTAATTGATTATCTGCCTCAAACTAGAGAACACTGCATGTGTCTTGAATCTTTTATGTTGATTACATAAAAAATGAAAAATGAAATGAAACTTTCATTTTCCCTCTGTTTCTTCATTAGCACCACACACAGTTTCCTTTTTGGAGCACTAGCTGAATTGCTGGACAATGCAAGGTAAGGCTTATTGTAAACAAAGGTTATTCAAAGGAATTTTGTGACATTAATAAAGTCTAGCCATATTAGATGAAAATATGATGTCATTGTCTCCACTTGGAATGCTTCATGCATTGATTTTCTATAAAATCAAGGTATGATAGGAAAAAGAACAGTTGAAGGAAGAAATTTTTCATTTTTATTCAGTTTGTATTTATGATTAGACTTGAAGTGCTGGTAAATTGGACATCTGTTTTTGTGTTAATAACCATGTAATGGGCCTTCCCTGGTAGCTCAGCTGGGAATCCACCTGCAATTCAGGAGACCTTGGTTCAATTCCTGGGTCAGGAAGATCTCCTGAAATTCCTTTTTGGAGCACTAGCTGAATTGCTGGACAATGCAAGGTAAGGCTTATTGTAAACAAAGGTTATTCAAAGGAATTTTGTGACATTAATAAAGTCTAGCCATATTAGATGAAAATATGATGTCATTGTCTCCACTTGGAATGCTTCATGCATTGATTTTCTATAAAATCAAGGTATGATAGGAAAAAGAACAGTTGAAGGAAGAAATTTTTCATTTTTATTCAGTTTGTATTTATGATTAGACTTGAAGTGCTGGTAAATTGGACATCTGTTTTTGTGTTAATAACCATGTAATGGGCCTTCCCTGGTAGCTCAGCTGGGAATCCACCTGCAATTCAGGAGACCTTGGTTCAATTCCTGGGTCAGGAAGATCTCCTGAAAGATAGGCTACCCACTCCAGTATTCTTGGGCTTCCCTGGTGGCTCAGATGGTAAAGGATCCTCCTGCAATGCGGGTGACCTAGGTTTGATCCCTGGGTTGGGAAGATCCCTTGGAGGAAGGTAAGGCAACCCACTCCAGTATTCTTTCCTGGAGAATCCCCACGGATAGAGGATCCTGGTGGGCTACAGTTCATGGGGTCACAAAGAGTTGCACAGCACTGAGCGCTTAGGAATAGCACAGCACAGGAGGGATGGGTTTGATCCCTGGGTCAGGAAGATACCCTGGAAAAGGAAATGGCAACCCACTCCAGTATTCTTGCCTGGAGAATCCCACGGACAGAGGAGCCTGGTGGGCTATAGCCCATGAGGTTGTAAAGAGTTGCAGATGAACTAGCAACTAAAAACAACAGCACAGTATATATTATATATATTTAATAAATATATTCCCTGCCACTGACTGATGACTGTATTTCAGTGTTTTACATTTTCCCCTCATTCTAGCTTTAGAAGGGACCATAGGGTGTAGCCATTTAACCATCCATCAAGACCTCCTTCCTGTTGGGCAAAGCTCAACACTAAGTACAAAGTCACTAGCACCTTTTTTTGTGAAACTCTGCAGAACAAATGGAACCATAGTCATCAAAAAAAGGAGGGAAAAGAAGAAAAAAATAAAGTTGGTTGGTCAGAAGAACTGTGAATTCAACTTCGATAGAGCTAACAGGGATCCAGCCACTGCACAGAAATGTTTGTGGTTAGTCTCTCTACAGGAGGGCAGGGTTTCTACTGTTTGCAGCTGCTCAAGCTCTGAAGCAGTATTCCTGTATCCACTAGCCCTCTGTCCTACTAAAATTCTGTTTTCAGCAACTTGATACCTGTAACTGTGAAAGAATATGCTGGTCCATTTTGCCAAATGTCTTTTCTCCTATAAGGTTGTTTCACTTATTTATTGTAATAAAGGAGGGCAAGTGATATCAGAGTATAGAAGAAATCGAACAATGGGACTAGTCTATGGAGAGTGACTGGCAAAGAAAGATTGACTGCAGACTCAGGGGAGTGGTAGAAATATGATCAATTTAATAGTTCTTTGAGCAGCTCTTATAATCTGGCAGCACCTTGACCAAGTCTAGCTTGCCTCATGTTTGACTCATAGTGAAACTTTGTACAGTTTTCGTAAAAAATAAGAAGAAGGAATTGTTCATAAAGTTTGAGAAGATGAAGTGCCATGTAAAAAAAAAAAAAGAAAAAGAAAACTGTATCCCATGCTTTTTTTCCCCCTAAGATAATATGTAGCAACTTTGAGACCACCTCAGTAGGATCAGGCATGTAGCAGGTTCTCTCTTGGGACCAGCCTGTGTCTTCAGCTTTGCCATTCTCAGGGTTCTTGATGGCCAGCCTGAACTCAACTTGTCTGTCTTCAGGGGACACTGGAGTTTGTCACCAGTGCTTCAGTTCAGTTCAGTCAGTTGCTCAGTCGTGTCCAGCTCTTTGCAATCCCATGAATCGCAGCACGCCAGGCCTCCCTGTCCATCACCAACTCCCAGAGTTTACTTAAACTCATGTCTATCGAGTCAATGATGCCATCCAGCCATCTCATCCTCTGTCACCCCCTTCTCCTCCTGCCCCCAATCTCTCCCAGCATCAGAGTCTTTTCCAATGAGTTAACTCTTCGCATGAGGTGGCCAAAGTATTGGAGTTTCAGCTTTAGCATCAGTCCCTCCAATGAACACCCAGGACTGATCTCCTTTAGAATGGACTGGTTATATTTCCTTGCAGTCCAAAGGACTCTCAAGAGTCTTCTCCAACACCACAGTTCTTATATGCCATTAATTGACAACAAATAAAGCTATTTAACAGACCTACTCAAGATACTCTGTCAATCTTATGAAGGTCTTTTTAAAGTCCCTGTGTTACTCTAAGATGTTATTTCATATCCTTTTATTCAAGAGTTTGATGGTTTCCTATACTTGTCTAAATTAGAACTGGAAGGTATTAAAAGAATGTTGTGGAAAGAGTAGGAAAAACTATGATGGGACAGGAAGAAAACCCTTAGGGGACTCCTAATACAAAAGGTGTTCAGAGAGAAAGTACCTGGGTTTAAGTATAAAGCTTATTATGAATGTCTTAACATGCTATAAAGGTGAATCACTTTTCTTTGTCTTACCCCATGGAATTTCTCTATGAAGAAACTGTTTCTATGAAAAAAGTTTTAGTATAGTGGCATTTATTGAGCAATTATTGTATACATGGTACCTTGTATAATGTATGCTTATGTAATGGAGATTCTGATACCTGTGCCATGTGTTGTGGTGAGGTTATGCAGAGTACATCATGAGAAATGCTGGACTGGAAGAAACACAAGCTGGAATCAAGATTGCTAGGAGAATTATCAATAACCTCAGATATGCAGATGACACCACCCTTAGGGCAGAAAGTGAAGAGGAACTAAAAAGTCTCTTGATGAAAGTGAAAGCAGAGAGTGAAAAAGTTGGCTTAAAGCTCAACATTCAGAAAATCAAAATCATGGCATCCGGTCCCATCACTCTATGAGAAATAGATGGGGACACAGTGGAAATAGTGTCAGACTTTATTTTGGGGGGCTTCAAAATCACTGCAGATGGTGACTGCAGCCATGAAATTAAAAGACGATTACTCCTTGGAAGAAAAGTTATGAGCAACCTAGATAGCATATTCAAAAGCAGAACATTACTTTGCCGACTAAGGTCCATCTAGTAAAGGCTATGGTTTTTCCTGTGGTCATGTATGCATGTGAGAGTTGGACTGTGAAGAAGGCTGAGCACCGAAGAGTTGATGCTTTGGAACTGTGATGTTGGAGAAGACTCTTGAGAGTCCCTTGGACTGCAACTAGTCCATTTTGAAGGAGATCAGCCCTGGGATTTCTTTGGAAGGAATGACGTTAAAGCTGA
Source organism: Madoqua kirkii (assembly GCA_006408675.1). NCBI lineage: Eukaryota > Metazoa > Chordata > Mammalia > Artiodactyla > Bovidae > Madoqua > Madoqua kirkii. The sequence goes on along the minus strand of SJYC01054574.1, from coordinate 17,154 downwards.
AACTCCAGTACTTTGGCCACCTCATGCAAAGAATTGACTCATTGGAAAAGACTGATGCTGGGAGGGATTCAGGGCAGGAGGAAAAGGGGACGACCGAGGATGAGATGGCTGGATGGCATAAAGGACTTGATGGATGTGAGTCTGAGTGAACTCCGGGAGATAGTGATAGACAGGGAGGCCTGGCGTGCTGCAATTCATGGGGTCGCAAAGATTTGGACATGACTGAGTGACTGAACTGAACTGAACTGAACTGAACTGAATGCTACAAAATTTTTCCAGTCTTCAAAAATTGTGCCTCAAGTGGCAGTATGTTGAAACTATAGCATGGCTGTTTTTCAATATTTATTTTTAGTTTTTTGAATTAAATCATTTGGTTCACTATAGTGGAAATTTTGTCTGTTTTATTTCTTTAAGGCCATTGAAGTAAAGTTTGAGTTATTTCTCCAATACACTTTAATATCATGTAGTACTAAATTTTCCTTCAAACACTCATATATGTAACGGAATGGTAACTGCCTAGAAGAATCCAATTCACCACATATTTTTATTTATGGTCATATTTTCTTAATAAAGAACTGGAAAACAAAGCCACTGTTGTTGAACTTCTAAAATAGACAAGATACTAAGATATATTCTTTTTTAATTTGCTTAGCAGTTTTATGATATGAGCATCATTTAACTTGTCGAAGATCACATTTCTTGTAAATGGCAGAAGTGGGAGCTGGCCCCAAGACTGTCTAGCTACAAATCCATTTAGTTTTTGTCTTAATCAGATACAGAGAAGGATTGAAAGTGAAGGTGGGGATATGAACATGCCTGGGAAACCACTAACAGTCAAACAAAAGGCCATCCTGAAAAGGGTTAGTTCAGCCAAATTTCTTTCACATCATGAAGGTAATCCTTATCCCCACAAAACTGCCCAAACCAGAGAGAGTTCTCTTAGGAGCAGAGGGATTCAAATAGCTGTCCATAGAGCTAAACAAAATAAGTTTAACCCATCTTTCTTTCTTGGTTTTCCCCTTTCCAGTTGGGTGACTTTTTTTTAAAAACAATTTGAAAAAAAAGCAAAAAGAAAACATATCTTTTGCAAATATTTCCTTAGGCAGGAAGATGAACACCTGATGAAAATACCCTCAACAATTAAACTTGCCTCAAAGGAAAGCATCTGAATCAAGGTGCCATTTCAGGGGTCAACAACAGCAAAACGAGATGAGTGTACCCACGCAGCAAAAGTCACCCACTTACTGCCAGTGCAGCACATGTTGAGTATAAGCAGTTAGAGCAATGCACAGTAATTATTTTTCCTTGTCTTTAATCAATATTGTTAGGTACTACAGAAGACAAAGCTGATCCACATTGGTAGCACAATTCTCATTTGGGACGGGGCCTGAAAGGTTTGTAAAATGGAAACTCTGGGTCTGAGGGCTGCCTATATTCCTCTCTGTAAACTGAAAAAGCAGAGGAAGTTGCGCTGCAAGATGAACCAACACTGACATAGAGGCAGAGATGAGAGAGGGAGGCCTGTGGGTTTCCAGAGGAGGAGTTTAGCTCAGTGTCCAAGGGCATGCACCCTATAGCCAGACAGCTGTGTTTAAATTTGGCTTCATCATTTATAAATTGAGACTTTGGGCAAGTTACTTAATCTTTTTTCAGCTTCCATTTCATCATCTATGCTGCTGCTGCTGCTAAGTCACTTCAGTCGTGTCCGACTCTGTGCGACCCCATAGACAGCAGCCCACCAGGCTCCTCCATCCCAGGGATTCTCCAGGCAAGGATACTGGAGTGGGCTGCCATTTCCTTCTCCAATGCACGCATACATGCTAAGTCACTTCAGTTGAGTCTGACTCTATGTGATTATGGACAGCAGCCCAGTAGGCTCCACTGTCCACAGGATTCTTTAGGCAAGAATACTGGAGTGGGTTGTCATTTCCTTCTCCATTTCCTCATCTATAACATATCTAACTCACAGAATCCTTGAGAGCATTGGATAACCTATTACATGTAAAATGCTTATAATAAGGCCTGGTAACTAAGGAGTAAGATGCTATGGACTGACTTGTGTTCTCTCAAAATTCATGTGTTGAAGCCTTAATTCCCAGTGTGATTATATTTAGAGTTAAAGCTATTAGCAAGTAATTAAGGTTAAATGAGGCCGTAATGATGGAGTCCTGGTCTATAGGACTGGTGTCCTTACAAGAAGACCTCTCTGTCTCTCTCTCCTTGTATATACACAGAGAAAGGGCATTTGAGGACACAGAGAGAAAGCAGCTATCTGCAAGACAGGAAGAAAGAAAATTTTAGACAAAATTTAGACAAATGGCCTAGCAGGAAGATCTTGGACGTTCCAGCCTTCAGCTTAAAGCTGCTCAGTCTATGGTATTCTGTTCAAGTGGCCTGAGCAGAACAATACACATGACATAAACCTTTGCTATTATTGTTTTTCTGATTTTAGTTCCTGGTTCTAGTTCTAACTCCTAGTGATTTTCTGGGGGCTAGCAGATTCCTACCTTGAGGTTCCAGGAGACAGCACAGCATCATCATAATACATTTCTTATTGTTTGCTTCAATAGTGTAAGTAGGCTTCTGTAATTGATCACCAAAGAGTCTTAGCTTCCCTGGAAGCATCCGCCTGCAATGCGGGAGACCTGTGTTGGATCCGTGGGTTGGCAAGATCCCCTGGAGGAGGGCATGGCAACCCACTCCAGTAGTCTTGCCTGAAGAATCTCCAAGGACAGAGGACCCGGTGGGCTACAGTCCACAGGGTCACAAAGAGTTGGACACAACTGAGCAACTAAGCACAGCACACAGCACAAAGAGTCTTACCAATAAATGATACTATAGTGTAAGGGTAGACGAAAGTCACTTGCAGCTCATGGCTAGGATGAGAGCATCATGGAAGAGATGGAATTTAAGCTGGAACATAAAAATGGCTAAACTTTTAAAAGGTAGAGAGAGTGAAAATGCACTGATAACAGAGACCACAGCGTAGAGTTGTATGCGTTGTGCACAGCACTGCAGTGCACATCAGGCTCAGTGGTAATAATCCAAATGTGAAATTGAATTATTCTATACTTTTCATGTCTATGGAGACTTATTTTTCACTATATCTTACAAATCTTAAATAAAGTCATAAGTCTCTAATTTAAATATTAAGATGTGCTAAAAAAAACATAAAGCATCATTAACTAGGTAAGGTGAAAATTATTTTTCTATTTTGTGTTATGTTCAGTGCGGATGCAAATGTTATGAGTTCTCTCAACTTCATTCATTATTCTCATTGCAAAGAATCAGTTTTTAAAAGTTCAAGCTTTTTCAGATATTATGGCAAATTTGTTAGCTCTACTAGTCTTTGTTGGACAGATAACTCTATGCCTTCTACTGATGGATACTTCAAATGTAATATTAAAATAAACAAACCATTGCTTATCTATACCATTTCCTTTTCAATTCTGAGTGAACTATCTTGTAAAAATAAAAAAGGCATCTAAAACCTTGTTCCCTCAGGCAAACTCTTATTTATAGGAGATCTCAAGGGTGAATATCATCACCGCTTGCTTTTAAAACTTTAAAGACAACCCATTATAAAACAAAATTATGGAGGTACAGTACCCCAAATAGCTCATAAGTTCCAAGAAAGACACTGCCTAAAAACTGTTATTTAAATATGCATGAACATATTTTGATTCTTAATAATTTTTTTATATTCAGAAAGCATGTTCTAATAATACATTTTTTAGTGTTACTTAAAATGTCCTAGGGGAACATACCTTTTGACCTGAGGAGGCAGCTGGCAGGCAGGGAAGTCATTTTCCTTTCTCTGACTTTTAGCAAAGTCATGACCTCTCAGTTTCCATTCTTCTTTCCAAAAACTGGCCCACTGTTCAGGTGTCATTCCTTTTACTAAGGCATTCATAAATTCCCAGGCTGGGTAGGAAAATTTCTCACTCATTCGGTCATCTGTTCATTCCTAAAACTCTTATTGATTATCCTGTTTGTGTCAGGAAAACACTAAGCAAGAATCTACACCTTAAGGAGGAATGCACAGTAGGGACATGTTTAGCAGAGACATGTATAGCAGATATTTCAGGTAGCCTATCTCAGCCTTTCAGTAATCTTTTGTCAAGATACTCTCACAAGCAACAAATTGGTTTTTAATTGCTTGCACTAAAGTTAATTTCCTTGTATATTGTCTTCAATTAATAGAAGAACAACCGGTATTATATTCATGAAAATGCTTCAAGACTTAGACAACAACAATATTTAAGAATATAATATTGTTCAATTCATCTTACCAATCCTTGCTTGTCTAACACAATCCCCAATTCTTCTGTCTCCCTTCATAAAAAAATAATATTCCAGATCTTTACTTGCTTTGGTTATTCATAAGGCCTGATGTAATTTCTGCACATAGAAGCTTAGTCTTTGCTTTTTAAAATGGTTCCCTTCCTTCTTTCCCAAACTTGAAAAATAATGTATGATAACAACATAGATCTGAAGTCAGATAAAAGTGTGGTTCAAATCCTTATTCCATCAGTTACTAGCTGTGTGCTTTGGACAAGTTACACAACCTCTCTGAAACTCAGTTTCCATACTTGAAAATGATAACAATAATGATAAATGTCTAGCTTAGCATGAGGAATATACTGAGTCTCCACGCTTTGTTCCTGGTCCCTGACCAGTTTCTTTATTAGGTCTGAGTTACCTTGCAGGTAAGAATGCGCCAGCTACCTAGTGGACCCAGGCTTCTTCACTGTTGTTCTCTCTCTCTCTCTTTTTTTTTTTTTGGATGTTGTCTCCCAGTAGTCATATGGTCTTTAAGGGGCATGTTTTCTTTTCCTGGCCCTTGATATTATCATACTGGCTCCCTTTCCTGCCCAGAAGCAAGCTTCATATATCTTCCTTTTACTGGCCCAGCTCTCCCCACTTCTCTTGGTTCTACTAAACGACTCAGGACTCGTATTGTCCATCCACCCGCTCCAACTCCTGGGAAACGACCCCACAGAACCCCATCAACAAACCAAAATTCACTTTCAGCCTAAATTAAAACCAGTAGCCAGCATTTTTGCAAGAAAGAACGTCTACCTATATTCGTCAGGCATATAGTATTGTACTCATGCATGTGCATGAGCACACGATTCAGACAACTTCTAAACGTCTTGGAAAGCCAGTTTTGACATTCTGTATATAAGATATATGCCATAGCAATATAAATTGATGGTGGGGAGAACCAGTTCTCCAAGAGTTACATTAGTGATTCTTTCAGCTCTCTCTGTGTTGTAGTAATTCAGATGTTTTATTCTTTCATCAAGCATAAATTTTAGAATCCATTAGTTTTAATCCAGTTCCAAGGGGCTGACAGGACATAGGAACACTATTTCTTTTCTGGACACAATTCTGCTCTGTCAACAGGGAAGCTTTCCACTGTAAGTATGATCTGATCACCTTCCATAGCAAGTCTAGTGGCTTTTTTTCTTTTGTCATCTACTGTTAATCTTCAACTGCACTTTTGGAAACTTTGAGAGCTGGATAACATCCTACCCTAGAAAGTACACAGTGTGCTCTTACTATATGTTTACAAATAATACATTTCCCACATAGTATACGCAAGAAGAAGTCCTCTAAATCATCTATGAGGGATAAAAATTACCATGTATGTGAAGGAGATGAAGTGATTTTTTCCCCTAAGGTAAAATGACTATCACTCTGCTAAATTCTTATTTGAAATTCTCCAAAGGGCCTTGTCTACATCATTGACTAATAGACTGCAAAAATTACCTGGGCAATGAAAATGGTGGTTTAAAAATTAATAAATTAAAAATGAGAGAACACATTGGAAACTTCAGAAACACCTTATATAAATTATACATATATAACAGGCAATAGACCCTTAATTTTTTGGGAGTGGGATAGATGATGAAGTTGTAAAGTAAGAATAAGCAAAGAAAATAGTCTTAGTGGGTGAACCTCCAAAAGTTATGTACATTGAGGTGTATTAGACATATCTACCCCCGTGGTGAAAATGAAAACTGTATTTAAAATATGCATATTTTATTCCTTGCCTTGATTTCTTTTTAGTTTTTTTCCCATTACTGACAACTTTTCAAGGAATTTATAGTAACCAATATTTTTTCTTTAAAACATAACTTTTGAATAAGGGAGCATGAGTGAAGTCACTCAGTTGTGTCCAACTCTTTGCAACCTTATGAACTGTAGCCCAGCAGACTCCTTCATCCTTGGGATTCTCCAGACAAGAATACTGGAGTGGGTTGCCATTTCCTTCTCCAGGGGAACTTCCTGACCCAGGGATTGAACCCAGGTCTCCCACATTGCAGGCAGACGCTTTAACCTCTGAGTCACCAGGGATAACTACTAACTTTTAAATAAAAAAATAAAAGTCCAATAAATATTAATTAATTCTTAATCTGTTTTCTTTATATTCAGAAATGAATAGTTAGCCTTAAATTCTGTGGAATAGTGGTTTAGCTAACATTCTAATTTATTCAAGGAAGTTACTTATCTACCTTAAAATAGCTACAATAGACAACTCTATGGCATATTCTTCCTAAAGCTATATTGGCTCAACGACATTCTTGGCTGACTCAGTCATAATTTTACCTTTAATTTTCTTCCTCAATGTATCTGCCCACTATGCGTGCATGTATGTTAAGTCACTATGTGACCCTATGGACTATTGCCCACCAGACTCCTCTGTCCATGGGACTCTCCAGCCAAGAATACTGGAGTGGGTTGCCATTGGAGTGGGCTGAAAGCGTCAATTCTTCAGCACTTAGCCTTCTTTATGGTCCAACTCTCACACCTATGCAACACCATGAACTCTGGATGAGGTGCTCTGTCTAATAAACATTTCTTGGTTAAATTCATTGATTGGGCCTTCTCTGCTCACTCTCTCTCTCTCTCTCTCTCTCTAGGAAATAAACTCTTGGATGGTATCCTTCATAGGACACAGAGGAGGCACCATAAATAGTAGGAACATACACTGACTGAGTGAACGACTGAATAAACAGTTCATTAGAGCAAGAGTTAAACTGCCACTGCTAGGTTAGCAGCCACTAGGTAGAGTAACGGAATAATAAAGCTTAAAAATACTGCAAAAGTTGATCGCTCTACTGCCTTACCCTGGTACACCAATTTATAAAACTTTATATGAAAAATATCATTGAAACTTATTTTATGAAAAAAAATTAGGAAATGGTGAAACATATATTTGAAAAAATGTTCATCATCTATCATAAACAATTTCTTTGCTTTTTTGTTTGTTGGTTTCTTCCCTGAAGGTTATGTAAGGGTACTATGGCTTTGATATTTAGGGGAAAATGCTAAAAATAGTTTTAAACTAGGTAAACTACTGGCTACTAAAAGCACATTTCTTGCGAGGAAAGAAATTTCACAGAAGCAACAGGTGCCTTTTTTTTTTTTTGCACAGTTGTCTCCATTAAAAAGAAGACAATGGAAAAAATAGTTAAAATGTGGCATAGACAATAAAAATGGAGTCTACAATTCCAACTCTGAATGCATCAAATATTGTACAGGATATCTACTTACGGGCACAATGCTGAAACTGGGCTGAAATGTTACAACCCAGAAAACAGAGTTCATTTAAAAAATCTTTTTATGAGCCAAGAGATGATATATTAGAGAAATAATGTTCATAAAAAACCTAACTTTGGACAATTGGCACCATAAAGCAGTTATTATCTCTGATTAGTAAAACAGTTTGTTTGAAAGCAATCAGTTTTGAAGAATAGAGACAGGAGGGCAAGTTTTAAAACATATGAGGTTTATATAGAGGGCTATTATTTTACAAACAACAAATGATTTAAAATGGTCTGAACTAACAATTATTCAGAGTTCCTTTCATGTTATAGAACTCAATAAATAATACTTTTTAAAAACTTCACACAGTTCTTCTTGATCTACTTGTAATTGTAGGGCATTATTAGTTTCATGTGTATCACATTTCCAGATACTGGGTGTTGAAAGATTTATTCATATTGAGCTGTGCCCTAAGGTAATTTTAGTTTTCATAAAATCTAATTCTACAATTATAACCATCTGAGAAAATGAGTATTCTTCCTATCTAACGCTGTAGTAAGAAGAAACATATTTATTGCAAGCCTGATCCTTGCAAGTGATTTTTTTTTTCATTTTCCATAAACTCTTAAATTTTTTTATTAGACCCTCAACCCACAAATGTTCACTGTCATAAAAGATCAGTGTTACTGAACTGCCAGCATTAATCTTTTGTTTGAAATGTATAAAGAAAGACAAATAAAGGAGACATTGCAAAATGTCTCTGTGAAGTAAAAGCAGATATTGAAATGATAAATAATATAACCTGCAAACACTAGCTATAATGTTCTTGAGTAGAAGAATTTCCTAAATATCAAAGACAGTGGCATCACTGTCAGGTGGCCCATAAATAAACCATGGACAATTCCTGACATTGGACCTTTCCTTCTTGCACTGTTATGCTAAATAAGCATGCTCTCCTTGCCTGTCTGAATTCTACATGCCCATTTCCAGAAACGCTGCTGCAAATAAGGAACACTGTCATGTTCGTTTTGTCAACTACGTGCTGATTATGCTTTCCTATCTGCAGTTTGGGAACATTATCAAGGTCAGAAACAATCTCTCAGAAAACCTTTCCTAAAGTGGCTGTATTTGATAATTTCTGCAATGAGCGTCCATCAATGAACTTTGCAGAAACACATATGTATTTTTCAAGATCTGACTCTTAGACCAGGGAAAAACAAAAGACTTAACAATAAGGCTTTGGAAATTTAAAGCCAAAAAAAAAGAGTGAAGTCATTCATTCTGTGCCTTTTCATTTATTCGCTGAAAACGATTCTTCAAGATGCTTCGGCAATGACCCTACTTTCTCTACCTTCCTCACCTCTTCCTATTTATTCTATTTTATTCTGACAAATCGTCTATGAAGCATTTGCAACTGATGCACATATCACAAAATTATTTCTGCCAAGCTTCCTCTGTGACCTGCCCGTGGGACATGACATGCTCCAAGTTGCGTCGCTCTATCAACCCGCATTTTTCCAGGACAATGCAAATTATGACAAATTCCATCATCCTGCATTAAGTGCTTCATGCTAATCTCACTAATTCTGAAGAATCAGGAGGGCTTGCTGTTCTGCTGAAGGGCATTACTGTCTGATTGAATGATAGGAAAACAACATTTGCCATCTCCTTCTCACAACCCCAGCGTGGCCACCACTGCCCCACTTCTGCCAAGCAACTGCTCTTGCGGTATAACTTCCGTACTTCACATGATTAACTTCACATCCACTGAGTTGCCTTACAGGAAAACTACAAAATCACCAGTCAAGACAGTTTTCAAGTCAAGGAAGTTAAAGGCATTTGGTGGTAAAATGAAAATAGAAAATAGCATTTTTACGGACTGTTGAATAATTGTATTCATTTTTAGCTATTTAAAATGAAGAGTTAAGATTAAACATCATTTATATGATAAAAATCAGTTTTCAGATTGAAATCCATTTGACTGGAAGTTTTCTGCTGCTGTAGCACTGCAGAGAGCCACCTGAGAAGTCTCGTCAGACAGCTAACCTTGAGGACAATCCCTCTGTGCTTCAAAAGGTGGCAGTATTACTACATGAAAGAAGCCTAAAGTCTACGTGCTAGTCCACGGCCACATTGCTGAAATAAACATGTTTAATTCCCAAAGAAACATATATTTTATCCGGTGGCATAATTTACTTATAACATTAAAACTCAAACATGGAGCAATTTGTAGCAATAACCATGATTATGCTGTTAGTGGCCCAAATGCCACTGTCTAGATTAGGCTAAATGATACCTAGCACGGAAGAGCTTCTATGATTTATTTTTTATGATCACTAGTAGAACTTGCATGCTTAAAAGGCTCACCAGAAAACTGCCTTCTATAAATAAAAAAGGATGAAAAGATTGAAAGAATCTCGTATTATTGTTTGGAGATGTGATTGTAAAAAATTTTCACAGGAATGAGATAAATTTTAAATCTCAGAGACACACCTCCCCACCCCCCACAATAGGTAAATATCTTGAGCATTGCTAATGTTATATTTCATATTTTAAAACATTTCATCGCAAGCAAATAACTTACCTTATAGAATAGTAAATTAAAATATATCTAAGCTCTTTTGTCACTTATGAGTGTCTTCTGAAAATATCAGAACAAAATAAAGACTTTTAAATACATGTAATGCACTAAAATTGATTATTTGTAACTACTTCTAGAAGATGCAGTAAATATAAATCTGTTGATAAGTGTTAGGAGTAAAATAACCTATTCAAACCTTCAATAATTTACTTTTGGGGAATTCTGGTCTAATGTGCAATTCTACCTGGAAACTACATAATATTATAGATCTTTTTTTGTCCATTATCATATATCAAATTGAAATTGTTATGCATAATCAAGGAAAAAAAGAAGGTAAACCATCCTATTTAAAGTAGAAAAGGGAATTTACAGTAAACACATATTTTACTAGTTACTGAAATAAGGGCATATTTAAGTCAGTATTTACATCTGTGCTTTAACAAAATGTTGCATTACTGGCTTAATGTTTTAGTGGGTCCTTACAGAAGTTTCATAGCACAAAATGACATTAAAGTACTACTAAGAAGAGATAGGAAGACCTTTAGCTTTCTCTTTACTCCCAGTGAGACCCAGAGCCCTCAGAGGAATAGTCAACGTGAGCATGGCTTCAGCAAAGGCACTGGGCACACCCTGTGCATGCGGTGGCTTGTTGACATGAGCCAGGGCAGGCAGACACCAATAATACATGAAGTGCGGTTCAGAGGCAATTAGGATCAGTTGTCAAGGCCAGGCCATTAATGAAAGAACATGTCAGAGGAGCTGGAGACTTCAATGGTTGAGGGCAAGAAGGCGATTTAGTGTGACAGATCGAGTCCTTCCAGTGTCCTCAGTGGTACATGCTAATACCAGCCTTAACAACCTTTTGTGGCAGTGTATAATGCGACTAACATGGACTTTGATTCAGCAAAATGACTGCTGCCACTGTTAGTCTGTCTCATTCGAACAACAGTAAAAGCATTGCTACAAACAATTATCCACTTCCGTCCCTCCCTCTGCCACCTAATGCATCTGCCCTTTGTGCATGCCACAGTGTTCGTTACTAGAAGGTTCAGGTGTTTAATACTTTTGTTTTATATGATACTTGGAATTTTTTTTAAGTAGCATATATAATCCCAACCAAGTAACTACAATGGATTCTAGAAGCTAAAGAATAAACATTACATTCTCACATAGTTAACATTAAAAGTTCCCAATATAAGTCAAATTCGTCTAAAAGAAATAATGTCCATTATGTAAGTTACTTACAGGCAATAGAGGAAGTTGCTTACCTGGGCCCCAAAACCATTAGCAGAAAATTAACTTATTCCTCAAAGAAGTGAATTTGGGAGCATTACAGAAAATCACCTCACTGACATTTTCTTTTGTCTTTACAGTTTTATAGTAATTTAAAAATGAAAACCTATATGCTGATGACTTGACAACCAACAACGAATAGGAAATATGTTAAACACTGGTTTAGCAATCCAGGTAAACAAAAGCAAGGGAAACACAATATTCTAACATAATTCAGCCTAGAGATTTTTATGTTATGATAAAACTCCATAATACCCCACTCATAAATTGTTTTACATATAAATCCTGTAATTGTTAATTTTTGGTTCTTATTTTATACTTGTTTTTATAAGCTATTCTTAGGACTTAATGGAGGATAAGTGACATAAGTTTTCTTATAAACTCTTAAATATCTGCAGCCCCTCCCGATTTTCCAGGATTTACTTCAAGCATCTCAGCTACAAAAGATGCTGTGATACCTTCGGGCTTAAGGCAGAGAGCTCACCAGACAGATATGAAGAAAGGTGCTTGGGCAGAGATTAATGGGAATCATGTTGTCAGATTGGTAACTTCTTGTGATATACACATTTTTTTCCCCTGGGTCTTATTTTTTCTTTGTTTCTGAGATAGTTTTCACTCTATTTCTGATTTCATATCCCACTTTTGTCTTTCTTGTAATTTTGCTCAATTCTCTTTTCTCACCCTTTTTTTCTGGCTTCAGTGATTGCCACTCCTTTCCCCTAATACTTGATTCATTAGCAGCTCACATGCCTCCTCACATGAGCACTTTTTCCCTTTCTCAGAAAGCTTTTAGAACTAAGCCCTAAAAGGCGTACTAGTGTTAAAAGTACAAGTGTTCAAATGTTCATGCGAACCCCAAACACATTTTCAAAAATAAATATTATTTTGATAAAAATATATTTAGGTTAACAGGTTACTGTGCTAAAAATACATTTCCTTATAGTTGCTAAACATCTGACAGTGTTATTAAGACATTATTACATTTAAAAATACACTACAAATATAAAGTCTACCTGGTCCTAACCAATAATGAATATATCTCCTAGAGAAATTTAACAGATGAATGATCAACTCCTGGTCAGTCTATAGCACATTTAGCTTAAGTTCAGCCAGTCCTCCATGTCTGGGTCTCTGTTGTGAGGCAAGATCTTTTGCAGACTGATACAAGAGTACTGGATACCTGTTTCTCTCCCTGAACTGTTAGCACTAATGTGATAATAGAACTGATTCAGCTGGTGATAGGAACTAGTTTTCATTATTTTTTTCAGGCTCCTAGCCTTCATGACACTGAAATAGATCTGAAGGGCTAAGAGTTAATAGCACAAAGCCAGGAGTGACACTATTCAGATATTGCTGAAATAACAATGACTTTATATTTATTCATTTGTATAATAAAACATTTCAAATCTATCAAAAGAAAATTCTGGGAAGCCTCCTATTTAAAAAATACAGTTTTTTGAAGCGAGCAAATTTTTTGAGATGGCCTTTGATACTGTGTTCAGTTTCTCCTTCTTTGTTTGAAAACCTGGCATTTGTCATCTGTCATAATGTCTTTACTTTGAGTATAATATTTTAAAGGTATTATTTTGTCTTCTGAAAACTCCTAGAAGGTTTGTTTTCCTTACAAGCATAATTATATCTAGTTTCTTCAATCAGGGCTTCATATTTTAATAATATGTTGCCATTTGGATACAGCTATAACCATAATAATGAACACAGGGTTCAAAGATCACTAGATATATAGATGGCATGAACCATTAGCAAGAAATATTCTACACCATAGAGACCACACATTAAAAGATCCTGAAATTCACTACAGAATTTGCTAATTTGACTAAGGCATCTTTCTGTGTAATTAACATAAATCTCTTTACAAAACATGCTAGTTTTAATAACAAATAGGGACATTTTACAGGAAAAATAAAGAATAGAATACAAATAAAATTATAATATGAATAATTTAGTTATTTCCTTCTCATATCTCATAATGATATTGTGTAGCTATAATGGACCTAAACTGGAACTGTTTCCCTTAAAAAACAGGCTTAACCATTTTTTTCTATATGCCATTGAAATTTATATCATCACTTCCACACAAAAACACATAATTAATCCTAATCATTTCCAACACTCTGAAGAGGAGAAATGGAATTCTTGGTCTCTCTTTTATGTGTGTTAAGTCTCTCTGGTCACAAAGTCAACATTTAGTAAATTGCTTCCTCTAAAAGGCTGCCCAGTGGCCTCTTGGCCTGAAGGAGTTAATTCAGTTACAAGAGGTGAATCACTGAATTCCTTTGTGACAGAAAGATGAAACTCAGCGATGGCTCAGAGGTGTCCTACTCTGCTATTGAACGATGATCCAGTAAGGAAAAAAAATCACTTCTCACACGCAGGTCTTAACAAGAAAAATGAAGAGTATGCATTGTAAATGCGGGGGGGCGGGTGAGGGGTGGTGGGTGTGAAAGGAATGTAATGGTGTTCCTGACCAGTACAAAATTTAAATGGAAACAGAATGAAATCTTCCCTAGAGGTAATTCTTCAACTTTGCTATGACTTTTGTCAAAGATGACCTAGCTATGTATTATTGCCTATGACATTTGTCTTGGATGACATTTGGAAGCCTAGGGAAGAGTACAGGTCCCACAAACCTTTGGCATTTCAACCTCTGGACTCCAAGTCCTACTCAGGCAGGAGACAGCCCCAAATGATAGGCAGCTACGTCATTTGCTCCAACTTGGACTAACTCCCGCTTTCCCAAATTGCTGTTTTTGGCATGGCCATGCTTCCCTGAGCGCCTCCGTTTCTGGATCTGCTTCACTGCAGTCCACTGCCTCCCTGCTTCAGAATGGTTCAGTGCTGCTCTCAGTTCTCTCCTTTCAATCTCTTCGCCCCACTCTGTGCTGTATGTGTGTGTGCTAGGTCCTTCAGTCATCTCTGACTCTTTGTGACCCTATGGACTATAGGCTCCAGCCAGGCTCCTCGGTCCATCGGATTATCCAGGCAAGAACACCAGAGTGGGTTCCCATGCCCTCCTCCAGGGGATCTTCTCAATCCAGGAACTGAACCCATGTCTCCTGTATCTCCCCCACTGCAGACGATTCTTTACACACTGAGCCCCTTGGAAGCCCCTTATCCCACTCTACCCATGCCAAAAGCACCTCTTCTCTACTAGGTTCACCCTGCTTTCTCAGACACTTATAGAACTGTAAAAATTCTTATTTCCTTAGGATTGGGTCCTTGCAGGAGTTATCTTTGAAGCTGTCTCCAGATTTCTGCCCTCTCCCCCAGATTTCCATCTAATAACCCCTCTGGTGGTTATTGGTAATTAATAGTCTTTAAATAGTTCTGTGCTTTCAGACACTAGGTTCACAGTATTTTTCTCTCAAGATCAGGTAGGTCATGTCATGTCCTTGAGTACTGAGCTGTAGATCTTTAACAGAGGTCTCACTAACTGCAGCAAGTTGTCCTCCTTGCAAATTCAATATGATCTCTTCCTGGTTCTCTCTAGCTCCCTTATACTGCTTTGCGCCCACCCACAATGCTTGTTTGATCATTAATAATTTCTAGCTCTGATCTCATTAAATCATTCAATTTATCATTGCTGAGCACCTACTATGTGTCATACACTGTGCCTGAGAGACAATAGTGAATAAAAGCAGGAATAGTCCCTTTTGTGTAGTGCTTAATCTAGTAAAGGAGTCCAGTTTGATCCAACAATCCCACAGATAGGTGTAAAACTGCAATTGCAAAACATAGATAAACAGATTAAAGGGGAAGTACAAGGCGCCATAAAAGTCTGGTCAGGGAGGTCATATAGATTGACCACCCACCTCTTATATTTATCATCAAGACTACTCAGATCCATGTTTATTTCACTCCAAGCCTAAAAGGTCATTTTCATTTGACCTCATCTCCTATCCATCTCTGACCTCCAGAGGTCTTTTCCTGGGCTCTATAAAAGGCCCCCAAATCACATAGCAGTAAAACCCCCATATCCATAATCCCTTCTTTGAAATTTCTCTTCATCTTATTACTTACAGTGTAACCAGGCTATATTTTAAGTCTGTGTCTTCCCTTGAGACTTTCAGAATGAAGCTTTTTCCTTTTTCCACCCCACATTCTAGGGCTTCGGCTGGTGTGTCTGCTTCAGTTTCTTAAAACCTATGCCCTCTTAGAAGCACAAACAACCACCAGCCTGTATAACCACTTCCCTTATTTTAATCATCAAGCACCTTGGCACCAAACTCCTTCATGGGCTAAATTAGCATCTATTTCACTGTCTTCCAGTGTGCCATGACCCCTGTCATCGTTGGCAGTTTCCATGTTGAGACAGATAATCCTTCTGACACTGTGGACTCTCAGAAGTCCAAATGCTACGTTTTCAACAACCTTTGGCCTCTATCTTAACTACCTATTCTCAGGGTCATTTTTGTTGTTGCTGTTCAGTTGCTAAGCCATGTCTCTTTGCAACCCCATGGACTGCAGTACACCAGGTTCCCCTGTCCTTCACTATCTCCTGGAATTTAGTGAGTTTAGCTCAAATTAATGTCCATTGAGTTGGTGATGCTATCTAAACATTTCCTCCTCTCTGCCCCCTTCTCCTTTTGACCTCAATCTTTTCCAATATCTGGGACTTTTCCAATGAGTCAGGTTTGTGCATCAGGTGGCCAAAGTACTGGAGCTTCAGCTTCAGGATGAGTCCTTCCCATGAATATTCAAGGTTGATTTCCTTTAGGATTGATTGGTTTGATCTCCATGCAGTCCAAGAGACTCTCAAAAGTCTTCTCTAGCATCACAGTTTGAAACCATCAGTTCTTCAGTGCTCAGCTTTCTTTATGGTCCAACTCTCATATCTGTTCACGACTACTGGAAAAACCATAGCTTTGACTATATGAATCTTTGTCATCAAAGGATAACTCTGTTTTTAATACACAGTCTAGGTTTGTCATAGCTTTCCTTCTAAGGAGAAAGTATCTTTAATTTCATGGCTGCAGTCACCATCTGGAGTGATTTTGGAGCCCAAGAAAATAAAATACACCACTGTTTTCATTTTTCCCCTATCTATTTGCCATAATGTGCCATAAAAAATTCTACGGCACTATGGCATATAGTGCCATAAAGATCATGCCATACCAGAGGCCATGATTTTAGGGTCATTAGAGCTGTGTTTTCAAACTGCAAGTCTGGGTCCATTAGTAACCAAAACAATAATATTTGATTTGAATTATAATCAGTTTTTTTTCCTTAGAAGTTCAACACAGATTAAATGTTAAAATATCAGCTTATTAAGTAAGGTAAACATTGTTTCATGAACATTTCTTTCAGATACATATATGTATGGGAATTCTATATTGTTTTGAAAATCATATTATTTACTGTGTCCAGTCCAAAAAACATGAGAAACACTGACCAACTTTGTCATCACCAATAACCAAATTATTTCCCAAATCTTTATTTTAAACATTCCATTTATTAACTTTCACCTTCTAATTTAAACAGCCTACTTGTTCTAGTCTCTTCCTTCCTTGGGGAAAAGACATTACTGACTCTCTAACCCAAAAGTAATATCACTCCTAATTATTATCTATCTCTGTCTCCTAATTTATTTTCTTCACAGTACTTAGTTCAGTTCAGTCGCTCAGTCGTGTCTGACTCTTTGCGATCCCCTGAATTGCAGCACGCCAGGCCTCCCTGTTCATCACCATCTCCCTGAGTTCACTCAGACT